>VXAD01007415.1:1411707-1555692 GCA_013399195.1 Dicrurus megarhynchus
ATCTTGCAACAACTTTCTGGTAATTCACTTTGGGCAAGAGCAATGGCAGTTTTTTAGTGGTTGCCTTTCAGGACCAGCACAAGGAAAAGCCCTCCCACTCTTCCCCACTGGTGACAGATGATGTGTCCACTGAAGAAATCAAAACAAGTCCCACTCTCCACCCTCAAAAAAAAAGAAAAAAAAAAGAAAATGAAAACTCTCTAACCCCTACCAGTAGGTAAAGTTTAAAATAAATGGTTGCTGCTTTTCAGGAAAGGGACCTAATAGGAAATATAAAACCTCTTGAATGACAAACCTATATCTAGCCTGCTAGCAGGTACTCCTTTCCCAAAATATTGATGCTTTTAAGCCTTAATCCATCTGTCAGAGCTGATAGGATATTTTTAAAAGGAAAACACTGCTTCAGGCTATTGGGGGGAAAATGGAACAGAGTATGTTAGCAAGATGTGTTACCTGTCTCTGACAGCTAATGTATCTTCCTTCACGTCACTGCGCCTTTGTCCTCCTCTGGTACCAGATAAAAACAGAATCATTACGGATGTCCCCAAAAGACAGCTTGGTAAACACGGAAGATAAATTAAGTTCTACAGTCTCCCGGTGGGATCTCAGCGTAGAAAACTCAGCTCGGAGTCTGAGTGGAGTCCAGGTACCTCTGCTCCACGGTTGTTTCTGGAGCCAGTGGGAATGGCAGGACCTTACACAGGATTGGGGGTTTTCTTCCTTGTTTGTCACAGTTCACTCTTGCCTTTTTGCTAAGGCTCTTCTGCTCATGTGCATGGTCAGATGATTCGACTTTCAAGAGCCATTTAAAGCAGGACTGATGAATCTGTCAGGTTAAGGCACCATCCACACAAAGTTATGGTCAGCTTAAAGGAAAAAAATCAAATGGAAAAGATGGATTCGAAGAAGCAAAGGGGAAGAACATGGGTCTGCAGCTGAAGGGGGAAGAAGAGAACGTACTCTCAAGGCAACTTAGAAACTGTCTTCTGGTAACTAAAGAATAGAGAGGTAAATATTCTTTTGAAAAACCCAACATTTACTTGTCTGGTGGCAGTGCAGTGTGAAACCTTATAAATAAATAATTCAGAAGAGGGACAGCATGGGTTTAACCACCCAGATAATGGTTCTGCATTGTTTTCTTGCATTGGGGAAGAAACAGGATAGGCCATTAGAAGTGACGATTCTACTCTCAGTAGAACTCACCATCAGTATCTTCTTACAGAGAAGAGTTTTCAGCTTTTCATTACCCACCTGCACAAGTTTTTCAAGCAATTTATGCTCTGTGATTTGTTCTGCTGCCTGCTTGAGGGCATCGTCCCAGGTCAGTCATGTGAGACACAGGAAAAGCAAATGGTCCCTCAATGAGATATAAAGAAAATGCCTGACTTGCTTCCACCCAGGAGAATTGAACTGTGGCCTTGCAGGTCACCTGCTGCAGTAGGACTTGTGTGTTTGGGTTCACTTTCCAGCTCCATTACAGATGTCTTTTGTAGTCCTAAGAGAGTTACTTTGGTGTATTTCTAGAAATCTATGCTATTTAGTAGATAAATTGATTTTATCAGTCTCTTCTGGCCTTAAATTCTGTGCCTTGGCTTCACATGCTCATATTCCTGTTTTTAAAACCTCCCTTGGGCTGCACTATAGGATAACACATGGCTATCCTCAAGCTGGATTGACTTCACCTTTATGGATATGATCAAAATTTTTAGCAGGAGTAAATCACTACTGCTTCTCTGTAGGGAGTAATGTAAAAGGTCTTACTCATTTAAATATGTGCAAATCAAGGGTAGTTTAAGACAAGTTAAGTAAAGAATTATACTGGTAGAAGAATAAACACAGAGAAAAAGGAAAGCAAAGAATTGGTTTTATTGCCAATACACAATGGTATGATGATGCTTAAAGTGGACTTATTTCTAGCCATGTTCCCTTTATGATGTTATTTTCACCTCTGCACAACACACATAAACCTGTAACAGCTCAGGAAGGTCCCTTTCCCATCCAATTGTCACTGCATTACAAAGTGCTTTACTATGCAAGAAGGCAGGAAATCCCTTCACTGGGAAGTCTCTCCCTGACATCCTGACTCTTGGCACATTTTTTTGGAGGCACCTGGTCCTCCACCTCCTTCCCAGAGGCCTCCTACAAAAACTCACCAGCCCAGCTACCCTGCTGCCTTCCTGCTCTCCACTTCCAATGAAGCTTGTGTGTGGTTGATGTTTTCCCATCTAACAGACTCTCTCATGTTCCCGAGCTTCTGTTGGAAAATAGCCATGAGAAATGCTGCCACTAATATATTGCCCCCTGGTCTCTGAAAAACTTTTTGGTATCTGGTTTTCTTGTAATGTATGTGACCGGTTTTTTTCTGATTCTCCTCTTCCTTCCAGCTTTTCATGGGCCCTTAAATACTTTCCTTATCCCTCTTATAACTCCGTGACAAGTTTCTTAGTTTCTGGGGCAATAAATTAACAACGCAAAGCCTCTCACAGTGGATGTCAAGTGACTTATTTTTTTTTCCCCTTCCAGCCTCAATGACCTGAAAAGAAGCTCCTGTGAAGGCTACAATTCCTCCTAGAAATGCAAAGCTATTTTAGGCAGCAGGACATATCGGCCACTGATTGTGGCTTTGATGCTTATACACACGTGGAGACAACGCTGTGCTGGAGACTATTCCTTGTAGCTATTCAAGCTAATCACAGTCACAGCACAAATGGCCCAATAATGTAGGAGAAGTTATTTTTGAAGGCATTTTGAGGATGAAGTCTTAAGAAAATGCATGGTAACTGTAGGAAGATCCTCTCTGAAAAAGGTTGTGTTGCCACTGCTGTTTTGTGCTAACCAGAATGGCCATACAGGAAGCTATACTCAGTTATAGATTTGAGGGGCTTAAAATCCACAAAAGAAGATCTCTGGGAGTATTAGCACTCTTCAACTAGTTACAGGGAGATGGAAAAGAGTGGGTTAGAGCTCAGGAAGGACTGGAGCCTTCTACACTTCAGTCCACTGTCTGCTTGGCACATACATTAATAAATTAAAAAAAACCCCAGCACTGAATGATCTTTTAAAAAGAGGAGAGGTTTATGGGTAAGCAGTATTTTGTCCTCCGATTTTTTCTTAATGAGGTCAGAACATGTTTAAAAATATTTCCTGAGGTATCTTGCTTAATGTGTAGTGCGTGTGTTTAGATCAGAGAATGGTCAATGAAATCTACAGTTCTCCATCTCTCTGTGGTTTTTAGCTTGTTTAGAGACACGGACAGTTCCCATAAATACTGTGCCTTTTGGGGCTGACTCCATGCCAGACATACGGACGTGTTTTGGTTTCCATGCTGTATCACCTTGAACAGCCCAGCCTTGAGCGTTGTCCCCAGGTCACCTCTAGCCCTGCTCTGGGGGAAGGCTGAGAGCAGCAGCAGCAGCAGCACTGACCATTGGGGAGCCACCAGGTCTCCTGCTTGCTGCTGATTTTCTGTAGCAAACTGCTCACCATCATTCCTATTTTCTGTCTTGCTTTTACTTTGGGCAAATGCAGTCTTTAAGGTATAGATTAACCTCTGTGGAGACCATAAGTTCATCAGGACAGGGCTGGGGTCTCTGTTCAAATATAATGGGCTTTAAACAGCTGGTACCTGCCAAGAGCTGGGCTGCAGAACCAGGGATTGCCTTGAACCAACTTGTACTCTTTTTTCCTAGTGTCTCTGCCTGCCTTCCTACAGCCCCTTTGGGATTTGACCACACAGAATGCATGTGCTTAATTAAAATTAGTTTAAAAACAGAAGCAGTTGAAAAGATGCAAAAAGATGCTGGGGACACAGCTGGCAAATGCAGAGCCTCAAGTTAAACTGAATTTAAAAAAATAGGTTTAAATCCACTGAGAGTATCCACACAAGGGTTTCTACCCGTTTAAGTTAATTGGTTTAAAAGAATGCTTTTAATTAATCCTGTGTGTTCCTGTAGGTGGCTAAGACCTTCCTTGGAGGCTGCAGAAAGTGGCCAGCGTTTTCAGACAGGGCTGATGGCAGGATGAAGCATTTTTAGTCACCCATGTCCTCCTCCCATGTGAACCCATCCTCTGTGCCAGGGATGCTGATTCAGAGCCATGAAGTACCATAAAACTTTTTGTGTCACCTGGGGCAAGCTGCTTAACATTTTACCTGTTTCTCTGCCCAAGAAGAAAAGGATAATTGCATCCAATTCCCTGTGGTGCCTAAGAATGAATATATAAAGCATTAGGAGGGGACAAGACGCTGCAGTAATGGGGGCCATGTTAAAAGTACCTCTTCCTTTCTATGAGCTGGTTCTAATGATGTATTTTGCTTTGCAGGGTAGCTGCTGGCCATACATTACTTTTCAGACAATGAAGGCTTTAGATGTGTCACCAGAATGATTACTGCCAAACTTGTGATGTATATTTTTATGAAATTTAAACGTTTATAGTGCCTTGCAAAAATAAAGCCAAAAAAAAAAGAGGAAAATTAAAAATCTACAAACCTTTCACCCTTAACATCTTTCAACAGATCTTGTGGTGTTGGATGGAAAATGAATTTAACAGGATATTACAGTTCTGTTGCAATATTTCTGGTGTACAACAATATTATTGTTGGTGTTAAACTTTATTACTAGCCCTGTGATAAAATTAGTTCAATATCGGCTGCTTTTATAATGTGGTTTTACAATTGCAAACATGGGGTAATGTGATAGTACCAAAAAAAAAAAATCATAAACAAACCTAAACCCCCTAAACCCAAAAACATGGAGTGGAGGGAAGGAACAGAAAGCTACCTTGCACGAAGGTGCAGGACAGGGGCTGCATTTTAATGTCGGGTGCCGTGAAAAAATTTTTCTGGAATGTCTTGAAGCCAGAATCAGCCTTTTGATTATATTATACACAGGCTGGTGACTGTCACTGTGAAAAATGTCAAATGGGGAGCAGGCAGGAAAGACAGGAAAGAAGGTAACAACTTCATGGCAGTGACTGGTTTGCCCAGAGGAGAATTTAGAGCAAGGTCATTGTGCTGTCACTGGCTCCCCAAGGAACAGAGACTTCTGGAATGGGGCTTTTTGAGGTTATTTGTGTTCTTAAATTGGGTGAGCTTAACCTCAGAAGGGTTTAGTACAGTAGGGTGGAAATACAAGCCTGAGCAGTGCTACAACAGCAAAATCAGTGTGTGGTGTTCAGACACCCAACCTGCAACACTCTGCCACGTTCCATCAGACATCTCCCTGTCACTGTGGTGTCATTCCCTGTTTCATTTAGAACCACAGAATCTTAGAATCCTTAAGGTTGGAAAAGGACTCCGAGATCATCAAGTCCAATTGTTAACCCAGTACCACCATATTCACCACTAAACATTGTCCCCAAGTACACATCTACATGGCTTTTAAATATCCCCGCGGATGGTGGTTCCACCACTTCATTGGGCAGCCTGTTCCAATGCCTGACAACTTCTTCAGTGAAGAAATTTTTCCCACTATCCTGTAGGTGTCCTATCACCTGATGCAACTCGTGGACACTTCTTATTCTCCTGTTTCTTCTTACTTGGGAGAAGAGACTGTCTCCCACCTGGCTGTACCCTCCTGTCAGGGAATTTTAAGAGGGTGAGAAGGTCCCCCCTGAGTCTCCTGTTCTCCAGGCTGAGCCCCCCCAGCTCCCTCAGCTGCTCCTCATCAGACTTGTGCTCCTTCCCAGCTTCATTCTCTCCTCTGGACACTCTCCAGCTCCTCAATGTGTAGTGAGGGGCCTTTTTCTTTTAGTGAGCTTCTTCAGATATTACCTCTTACCTCATTTTTGTGCAGAACTTGGTGCAACAGAAACTATTCCCCAGTGTTGTTTGTGGTTTCTAGGTGAGCATAAATCCCAGAACAGCTAGAACTGGATAGCCTGGATCTGAACTGGTACAAACCTGGGCAGCTCTACTGGAGCCAGGATGAAGCAGAGACAGAGAAAGAGGCAAGAAAGCTCTGCTGAAGGTGACTGAAAATCTATGTCTGGAAGCAGTGACTTCAGAGCTGTGTTTAAGATGGTGTTTCAAAGGTATGTTGTCGCTGGTGTCTTGCTGTGTCTCCTTTGGTCTTAGGCATGCCCTTCAGGGAACAGCTGCCCCTTGCTGCACCTTGTCATAGAGTACAAGATGAAATCAGAATAATGTCTTCATTAGTATTATACTATTATATCACCTTTTTTTTCTTTTTTCTTTTTTTTTTCTTTTTTTTTTTTTTTTTTTTTTGGTGTGAAAGTAGGAATTTTACTTCTTGGGAATTATGGCATCCACTGGATGCTGCTATTAGAAGCAAGGCTGAAATTACACAGACTGTTACACAAACAGTTACTGTTGTCTGTGCAGAGCTCTGTGCTGATTTCCAAAGAAATTTCTGCTGTAAAACTATTGGGCCAACATGGCTGCAATGTTTCCTCTGCTTCAGCTTAGTCTGTTCTCATGTTGGAGCACATCTCTAGTAAAAAGGAGTGGAAGGTGGAAAGAATCTGGAAAATGTATTGCCTATATGAGCAGTATATGCAGCCAGCAGAAGCAGCTTTTCCCAGTAAAGAGAGCTGGGAATAGTTAGGAACACTCACTGAAGAGTATGAAATCCTTTGGGCTTTGTTGTAAAGATCTAGCGATACAGATACGTGGTAGTTTCCAGAAGGAAAACACAGCTAATGAAAAGGCATGGCAAAGTTTCAAAACTTGGAGGTGAAGTTGAGACATTCCCAAATTAACAGCTAAGCTGCAAACTGCCTGTGGAAGCCTGGGCTGTGCTAGCACTTTTTTAACCCATCAGGTGCTGAAAGCAGGGAACGCTTTGTGCTGAATACTTGAACTAGATGGCGTCAGCACAGACCTGGTATGAGAAACACTCCTCAGTCCAGAAAGAGAGCAGGGTAGCTGTAAGGACCTGCTCAGAAGGACATCACTACCAGTGTCTGTGTCTGGTGTCTGGTGGTTCTAACATGCCTCAATCTCACTATGATTGCCTTATTTTGCTGTTCCTATAACTCAGACACTTCGGCTTTCTCAGACCCTTCTCAGATGAGCTGGTTCTGAAAGCCTCCTTTCTCTGAGACTCCTTCTCTCCTCCAGCCAATCCATGCAGAAGATTTGGGTTTGTGCAGGACTTTTTTTTGAAGCAATTTGTCTGGCTCTGAATTGCCAGATTCTCCACAACACTCAGTCCATTTTACGTGTCTGAGTTGCACCTCTTTGGATGCATTTCAGTGAGCAAGGTGATGGATTGGAGAGCAGCATCATTCATTGCTCCATGATCTTGAGGGTCTTTTCCAGGTGAAATCGTTCCATGTTTCTAAGAGCAGCATTTAAAGGAGAACACAGCATTGTTGTGAATGATTTGATTAAAATTAAAAGTAGCTGAAGGGTACGTGAACCTGTAGGTGGGGAGAATTTAATATGGTGAATAATTAAAGCCTGCAGATAAACTGTCTGCTTAACATTGCAATGGCCTTGGTAGCTAATAGCATTGCCTCCCCCCGTGTCTGGAATTGGTGAGATGCTTAAGCTGCACTGAAGAGGGGAAAAACTTCTTCAACTTGATTGTCCTTTCCCACAGATGTATATTTGACTCATCAGCAGCACTGTCCATTGCAGAAAGTGCAATATAAGCTCAGCCAGAAGGACTGCCTTCACCCTTGGTGACACTGATGGACCTGAGCTGGGTGGCACCGCCCCCTCCGTGCTCCTGAACGTGCATCCAAGAGCCACCTGCCCTCCGTGTCCCAGCTTTTGCCCTTGGGCAGGGCGTCTCCATCTCACTCTGGTCACCAGGGGCCATCTCTGTCCCCTGCAGCATCCTCCCGGAGCAGCTGGCAGCCTGCAGCATGCCAGAGCAGGAGCAGGGCTGCCTTACCCCTGGCCCCACAGGCAGCCACCCCAGGGTGCCCACCAGATCACGGGAGCGAGGCCTTTTCAGGGGTGATTAGGAATACAAAGGGCTGTGCCTGACAATTAGAGAGAGGCTGTGGGAGTGTGACAAGCATGACTGGAATTTGGAGCAGATGAGCACTAAAATCACCCATGGCCGCGGCCTCAGCTTTATGTTTCAGCAGCAAGTTTTAAAGTTGGGGGATATGTCTTGTTGGTTTTTTTTTTTTNGAAACTGTGGTACCGAATCATCCCGCGGTGGAGGTGGGAGGTTTTAGAGCATTTAGACCTGGAGTAAAGAACGGTACCCAGAAACAAACTGTAATGAGAGCGTGTCCTTTCAGAGCCGACCATCAGGGAGAGCAAATCAATCACGCCCTGCCCTCCGCTGGGACCGGGGATGATTGATTCAGCTCCTGTCGGCTGTCCATGGGCCGGGATGTGCGCGAACATGAAAGGAGCAGAACAAAGACCCCATTACCGCAGTGGGCAGAGAGAAGGCTCCCCTGCTGCTTGATGCATCTCTCCCTCTCTAAGCCATTGCAGCCTCCCCCTCTTTGTCCTCCTTTCTCCTCTAGCGCTTTGATCCTTCCTGCCCCTGCTTTCCAGCCAGCCTGGCCCCAGTTCCCTTTCCCAGTGACTCCCAGTTGAGATATTTTCTTGTCAGGGAAGTCCCAATACCCTCATGTTGCAACTGCTGTTCCTGGCCTATCCTTGTGGTCAGTTCTTCTTTCTCATCCATTTTTCTTTCCACAGCCCTGTTCATCCACCCTTGCAGAAGTGATAATAAAACTCAGGCTCAGACAAGTGTCTGCATTTTGGGATTCATTACTGGTGAAGCACAGGCCTCCCAGTTCTTGCCTGTGGTTTCTAATATCTGTTTCTCTCCTTCTGGGCTGCTCCCATTTTTCTTTATTTATTTGTCTCAGTTAGGACCATGGAGTTGAGTCACAGAAGTGGAAAGGAGCATAGTTATTTTGGTTTGAAAAGAGTTTCTGTCCCTTCCCACTACACAGAGGAGTGTGAAGGGATGAAAATTTGCCTGTGATTTTTCTTCCCTGCACTTCTTGTTTTCACCCACATTATTCATAGTCCCCGGCTCTTCCCCCTCAGGGCTTTTCTGGGCTCCTGTTGCTGAGGCCCCCCAGAAAATTGATGGCTGCAGCTGGCAGTGCCAAGGCACGAGCTAAATGGTGCCAGAGGTGTGGTGTGCCTGGAGCTGACTCGCTCCTCTGCTGAGCGGCTGACGAGTTTCTGGTGCCTCAAAGAGGGTGCGAACCTTCAAGCTGTAGCATCTCAGGTACCTTCTAAGGCCAAGGGACAGAGGGGGTCTTGTCCCAGCTCCAGCTGTCCCCAGGTGTGGCTGTTGATGACTATTGAGTCCATCCAGCTGGAGTTCACAGGCTGTGGTGTCTTGGGCGCTGCTTTCTCCGAGACTCCCTGACTTCCTGAGGAAGAAGACAAGGGCTCAGAGCTGCAGCAACCCAAATGCTGCTCTGGTTGGCCTTTGGCTTGTGAAGACAGGTCCTGTGGCTTGTTTTGCCAGGAACAAGCACTAGAGCTACAGGCATATCTTCATAAGGCCAGGGGAAAGTTTGATACCTGGAGTTCAGTAGCTCTTTATTGCTTCCAAAACAGGTAGAGTGGATCAAAGTAAGGAAGACTGGTCCTTCCTCTGCTGATTCATGGGACAGTCCTCCCTTTAATATGTCCTTTCTTTCTCAGCTCTGTTCAATCACCCCTTCATTACTCATTCAGTCTAAAAGAAGTCTCTGGTTGTGCCAAGTGAAGAATTTTTATTTCTCCAATCCATATGCTCGTGCAAGCTCAGCAAAATCCACTGGCACAGAGCAGCTTGGTTAGAATTCTGCAGCTCCAGGGGTAGGCTTTGAGCATGTTTTTTTCCCCTTTGTCTTTGTGTGGACGCATATACACACACAAGGAGAGGGCAAAGGCTAAAACCTCAGAGGGGCTGCTTACAGTTTCATCAATATTTCATGATTAAGAAGGTGACAGAATTCTGCTTTATTTAATAAGAATATTCCCTAGGTAGGTCCTGTTTTCCCAGCCTGCTCCTGTAATTACAAACTGTTTGTGCATTAGCTGAGCAGCGTCAACGAATTGTCCCCCCTCCCCTCAAATGTTTTAAATTAAGGGGTTGACTTTTGCCTTGGTCAGACCCATGCTTTTCCTGGAAATCAGTGACATTTTTCATAGATTATTTTAAATGAATCAGGAACGGAAGAAAAGAAAGTGTGAGAGAGAAACTGGGTGTGATTGGAGGAGCTGAATTTCACCCTCTCTGAGCACAGCTTGTGAGCATCAGGTCGTAGTAGTCAAAATGTCAGAAGAGACTCTCTAAATTGAGAATTGTAATCTGGGGCAGTGGCGCCCACCAGCTGGATAAATGGTGGCCTGCAGAAAGGTGGGTTTGGAGTCATGTTCACCACTGCCACAGCTCCCTGCAGCAGAAGCTGTCACTGGGGATTTCCACAACACAGAGTGCAACGGGGCAGTACCTGGTTGGCTTCTCAGGGCTACCACAAAATACCCTTTCTGCGAGTATGCTCAGCGCTCTGCAGGTCCCTGGTGCTTTACAGACACAGGAAGCGTGGGGAGCATGGCCGTATTTTCAGCTCCCAGCATAGAGATTGGAAGGGGCTACAACAAAGCACCACAGGTCTTTGGCTCCCCTGCATTGCTGCAGCTCAGTCTGGGGATGGACACAGCTCCAATGGGAAATGGGGACAGGTCATGTCCGTGGGATGGTTGCCACACCATGGAGGCATGCAGTGGTGTAAATAAGGGGAAAAGGAGGGCTTGAGGCTCCGTGGCATTGTCATCTGAGCAAATCTGTGGCATGTTTAGAAGTGTTTCTGTTGCTGGGTCCATGCTGGTTCATCTCCACCTCCTGATGTTTTGAGGCCCGGCGTGCATCAGGGGCAAG
This sequence comes from Dicrurus megarhynchus, assembly GCA_013399195.1. NCBI lineage: Eukaryota > Metazoa > Chordata > Aves > Passeriformes > Dicruridae > Dicrurus > Dicrurus megarhynchus. The sequence continues at coordinate 1,422,528 of VXAD01007415.1, forward strand.
CACGAGGGTTCACGCTGGGAGCTTTGACCCTTGAGGAACTCCTCCTGGTTGGTGTAACACACTCTCTCGTGAGCTTCTGGGAGAAAAGCTGATTTTGCCCTGGGACAAAGCAGTGGACTTCAGGACCCCAGGAGCTCTGCAGCCCTCGGGATTACCCCCTTAACAGGATATGTTTCATTAGCATCTCCAAGGGGTGCTGCTAGATCGTCTGGAGGTGTCACTGTGGGAAAGCTCCGTCCTTTCAGGACTCCCCACCATGCTCTCTGTTTTAGTCCACTGTCACAGCTTAAGGGAAGCAGTGTTTGCAGTGAGGACATGGCAAGCAAACGACAAGGTGAGCCACCGAGGGGTGCGGGAGGACCTGGGCAGAATTTCGGGAGGTTGCTGCTGCTGTCCTGCCTCCCCACATTCGTCTGAGTTCTTTGTTCCAGCCTTAGGAGGGCAAATTCCACAGGCGATCAGCGATTCAGCCTGCGGCAGGATCAAAGCAGCCTCACTTCCAGGGTTCGTGCTGATGTTTGGATTCTCTGGCACAGGGACAAAGTGAGGATTTTCCATCAGGTGGGGCATGGAGAGCTGTATGTGTTCACATGTGTGAATGTCTCTACTTGGCTCCTCTCACATCTAACACTCCTTGGGGTCTCCACTCTTGCTTCTGCTTGGAGCTCTCTCATCTACCTGGCTGCCTATTTTTATGAAACTTAAGGAACCTCTTAACTTTGGGAATGTTTAATCTCTTTCTTATTGGTGTGAAGTGACTGTTTGGTTCAAAAGTTATTTGGGTTGAAGACACACAGGTTAGGATTTCAGAAATAAAGTAGAAGTAACCCTTCATTTACAGAGTCACAATTCCCACCTTGCCTCTCAACAGGAGCTAAGAGTGCATTTTACAAAACTGTGATTTTTTTCCCCCCCATTTAAATGAATATCTGAATACATGTAATTGGAAATGCTCAGTAAGTGCCATGAACATGTGTTCTGGGTAAAGATAATTAGCGTGATGTGAACATCACTGCTCACTGGTCTTTTCCCTCTGAACGCATCTCAGCAATCCCTCTTTCTCCTGGATAGTTTTCCCTCTGCCAACACCACATGGAGTCAGTGTGGTGCAGCAATAGGATCTGAACAAAGAGGGAAAAACCCTAATCTGTGCCTATATGTCCCAAAGAACATTTAAGACCTCCCGAAAATGTCTTCTGAGGCATGGGGACATCCTCCAGTATCCTTGGACATATGGTCTCCTTGCGGGGCAGCAGCATGGGTGGCTCAGACCAGCGGGCAGAATTATGTTCCACAGCTGCCTATATTTGTCTGGGACTCTGATTATGTGGTCTGGGGTTTCCACCTTCTCTGTGCTGCAATTTTCCTTTGGTAAAATGAGGTGCTGCTACTGACCTTGTGGAATGTGCTTTGGGGTCTTCGGTTGGGAAGCAGCTCGAGAAAATTGTGCATTATTGGGAAGAAGAACGTAAAACACTAAGTTCAGAAGGTGACTAAAAGAGCCCTTGGCAGTTCAGCTGTCACCTGCAGTCAGGGATACTTTGAAAACCTGATGTCAATAAATGGGCACCGTGATGGCTCTGAAAGCTCCTGCTGAGTAAAGGCAAGATGAGAGTGACTCTGAGAGGCTGCAAAGGTTTCTCTTGTCTGTGGCAAATCACCAGTTAAATCTGAGCTGGCATTAGGCAAATTTACTGCTCCAGGTTTAGAAAAGGACTACCAGGTTCTAGAGGGTAGGACATGCCTGGTGGGGATAAAGATCAATCTTTTTTTCTGAGGCCAAAATTTATAAATGATGTTGTCCTCAGAAAACAAGTTGCCTTAATGAACTTTTTAACAGATCAAGTTCAGCCCTTATCTTGCCCCAGGATGTAGGTTTGCTTTTAATGGAAGTCTTGAAACTAAACAAACAAACAAACAAAAAAATAATAACTAGTTATTAACTGTTTATGCTCTAGCTGAGAGCTTATGGCTTGAGGTGTTTGCCCTTATTTCACAGGTAATTTTCCTACATTCCTGCATGTGGATGAGTTTATGCCATTCTGTTTGAGCTTTTCAGAGGTGGGGAGGCAGCTGGGGTCAATAGGAGGCACAGGCTGTGCTCTGCTTCACGGCAGAGCTTTCTTGCAACAATTAGAAGTGGATGCAGTTCTGCAACAGCTGTAGCAGGGACCTCCAGTTTAATTAGGCTGAATAGCCCCTTAGCAGATGCACAAGTGTCTCAAGAGTAGGAGAAACAGCTGGACTTCATGCACCCATGTGAGATGGAGGACAGTGATCTTGAGGCATAGGGAAGTTGGGGGGACTCTGGAGAAAATTTCCATTTGGCTGTAGTGCCTTCCTGAGCTCTCCTGTGGCTCCCAGTCCTGTGGCTGATCTGCAAGGTCAGACTGCCCCGTGCTCCCAAGCAGCTCTGGAAGATGAATTTGCAGAATCAGTCTTGCATGCTAAGGGAAAGGAGGGAGTCTGTTTGCTCTGTGGGGCTTTAGCCCTTCAGACTCACCACTTGCTTTGGCCAAGTGAGATTCTGCTACATGATGGAGCACATCATCAACTCCAAGGGCTGCTCCTAGAGTTGGGAGCAGAGCTGGGTGTCCCAGACAGCCCCTCTTGCACCACATGGCACCATGATGAGGTCTGAAATCACCAACTGGATCCATGGACAGCAGGTCTCTGATCTCATGAGCTAAAACTCCATCCACCCTTCAATCCTACAGGCACTAAAGCATCTGTAGGACCTTAAAAAGTTGTCTGGCACTCCAGGGGAGACCCCAGATGCTCAACCTCTCTGCCCGAGCTGACTCAGGGTGTCTCCAAAGAGGAGCCTTGGTGCTGGGCTATGAAGGCTGTTGGATGAGCAGCAACACTTGAGTGTGTGCCCACAGACACAGCCTATCAGCACTGATTGCTTTTCTCACCCTTTTCAGAGGATAATTTTTTCCTGCTTTGAATGTACAGGCAGGATTTTTATTTGGAAACCAGCAGGGACTAGACTGGAAGTGGAGCAACCTGGGTATGTGTGTCTGTAAAACTGGCTGTGGCACAGACATGGCCAGCAGTGGTAGAGTGGAGGCAGGAAGGGCAACTCCTTCAAAAGACTGGTAAATAATCCCAGATCTCCCATCAGTGTCTGTCTCCCACCAGCCAGAATACAGCAGAATGATACTCATGACTGAAGAAATACCAGGCATTATTCCTGGAGATCCCTGCAGCCTTTCAGGAAGAAAACCTAGCCCAGGAGGGAGAAGTCACAAGTTATTCTCCCTGATAAAGTCAATACAGGACGGATGGGTCTCACGTAGTTTGTACCCAGCTCTGAAGCTCTGTTTGTGCTGATGACTCAATTTGCTGCACTGATACGCACTGAGACAATGAGAAAAACCTTCCTAGAATACAATTTCTCAGAAGAGGTGGGCTCACCTGAAAATCAGCTGTTGGTTATTAAAACTTGATCTGCTGACTCACGTCTTTGGGCAGTCTGGGCTGGTTTGCTGTGACCCAGGGAGGTTTTTCTGGATCTGAATGCAGAAATCTTTGGCATCCCTGTGCTGCTACAGAATCCTTAAAAACAGTTTCATCAAGAGTAGCTGTTACTGCGAAAAACTCTTCCTCACTTGCAGTATGTTTCATGCAGTCAAGGTCTAGGAGGAAGTTATATAGCAGACAGTAAACCCCACCTACACTTCTCTTTTTTTTTTTTTTTCAATTTTTTTTTTTTTACAGACAGATGTCAGTGCCTTTGAGTGTATGCTACTTTTCAAAGGGGCTTTGTAAGCTGATAACACATTCTTCCGAGGCTACACAATACTTAGCACTGCTCTAACAATTTTTATCTTCAAAGTGCTCTCCCCTGAGCGAAAGGAAAGTCAGTCTCTTCCCTGAAGGATTTCAAATCTAAAAAGACAAAAAGGGGTTAGTGGAGAATGGAGCTACGTGAAGCAAGTTCTCAGACAGTGGTTCACTTGCTATAAACAGGTCATTTTTGCTTAAACTGAAACCTGGAAAATGACACCACATTTTTAAGGTTTTTCACCCCCAAATATGTAAGGAAAACACTTTTGGAAATATTGCAGTGTTGCACATTGCTGTTTGCTAAACCAGAATTTTATATATCAAATCAGTATTTTGCTTGGAAATATAATTCTTTTTTTTTCTTCAAAAAATTATAAATATAAAAAAACCTAATTGAATGAAACAGATAACTCATTTTCTATTTCCTGGTTCAGCCACTGAATCACGGAAAATAAAATCAATGCAGGGAAGAGCCTTTAAAAAAGAAAAACATTATAACCCCTCCTGTAAAATGGGGAAACTAAATGGTGGCGGATACTGCTGCACTGATTTTTATGGTCGACCTTCTGGCTATCCTTGCCCTTCCCAGCCCCATGTCATGCATCAAAGCCAGCTTTGCTGTGCTCATGATTGCTTCAGCACAGCGCTGAGATGCAGCTGCATTCCTTCATCCTGTGCAGACCAGGACCCTCGCAGGAATGGCTCTGCACAGCACTTCTGCCTCTTAGCTCCTCTTTCTTCAAAATGAGCAGACAGGAGAAGGAATACTGGAGCTTCTGGAGCTAGTAAAAATACTGTGTGATGGCTGCTGCAGATCACTTCTGTTGTATGGTCCTGTTTGGGGTAAGGGTACTACCAAACCCCACAGATGCTGTGCTGGGCAGCAGTGAGATGTGAAACATCAGCCTTCACCACAGGATAGCTCTCAGGTTTGGGTTAAACAGCCACTAGGTTGAGAGTTTTAGCTATCTGGTTGCCAGATAAGAGCAACTTTCCCTTGAAAATTCTTCTTTGGTATCAGTGGAGACCCAATAACAGCTGTGTTGGTTGGAGGGAGAGTTTGCACCCTGGATAGGATCCTGGTCTTGAGTTATGGTTGAAAACTGCATGAGCTGTGTCCTATAAATGAGTTTGGCAATGGCCTAGGGAATGCTGCCTTTGTGAAGGGGATGAAGCATCTTCCTTGATGGAGGAGTGTGGAGAAGGTGCCCTCAGCTGCACTGATTCAGGAACATTCAGTCTTCCTGCTTTGGGGTGGCACCAGTGTTCATTTTGTGGATCTCAAACTCCTTTCTCTCCTCATTTGTAGCTGAGGCTGCTTGAAGGGACCTTGATGGAATCTTTTCTCCTAAAGCAAAGATCTGAGCATGGTCCTATCCTTTAAGGAGGGGAGGTTTTGGAAACCTCCCATCCTGCAAAGGACTTGTAGTATGAAATCCATCCCTCATTGGGGTTTGCACACCCTGCTACAGACAGAGGTTGTACAAGGGTGCTGGACAGTATGGTGAGACTAAAGAGTGGGACTTTCCCTTGCCTCAGAGCACCTTTGCTCTGCACACCGCGATAACAGCTCACACCGCAAATTTACAAAAGAGGCAATAAAAGATCACCATGAGCACTCTGAGAAGCCCCAGCATAAGGCCTCAGCCTTAAAATAATTCGTATTGATTTGCTCCAATAACTCAGGCTGCATGTGATAGTTCCACAAGCTACATCTGCCTAGAGGCTTTGTGCTCAAAATAGCTTCCTTTTCCGCTCTCCTTCAGCTGCCGCTTCCTTCGCTCCTCCAAATCACTGCAGAGTAGCGTTCTGCAGGGAGCTATGGGGAAAATCCCATTATAGACTGTGTGGGAGCTCAAAAGATATTCAAAAAAAGTGAGCCAGGTTAAGTGAGGTTGGAGTATTAGAAGACAAATTGCTGAAAATCAAGCCACGCTTCTGTGGTGTTTCGTAGCAAACAACCCAAATCAGCGCTGACAAAATCAGTTCCTTCAAAATTTTGTTTGAGAAGTGCAAACGCCCTGTTGTCTGCAGGCGCTGAAACCTGGCTGGAAGTGTTGGTGAATAACTTTTAAAAAGTCCCCATTGCTCACCATAGCTGTGCTAACAGCACAACAATTCTCCCCAGTCTTACCATTTTGGAATATAATTCCTGCAGAGGGAGGATGCCTATTTGCATTTTCATGTTAGTGACCAGCACAGTGTGCACAAGAGAAAGTTTAATTATAGTTGGGCTGAGGGAGATGAGAGAGCCACAAAGGAAGAAAAGGTTCTCTAACTGACCGCCATTTCTCCTCCTTCTCCTCCTCCCCTGGTTTCTCAGAAAACCTCAGGGAAGTTTCTCATGCTTCTCCGCAAACAGAATGGGAAGGATTTTAACGAAAAATTGGGGGAGGTTGGAAGAAAATTAGTTCAATGTGTTCTGCCAGTTGGTCTCCTTATGCAGCCATTACCCTCTACATTGGTTACCTTAAAGCTTTTCTGACGTGTGCAATTACTGGTCCTCAGAGAGACTGAAAAAACACATTTCACAATGTGATGCTGGGGCCGCCCCTGGGCTCCAGCTCCTTCCTCTCACAGCTGGGCACTCCTCAACCCCCATGTACATTAATACATTCCAGAGTGTCCCATAGCAAAGATTGGGTAATTTTTCCCCCCTATTTTTCTATTTGCAAAGCCAAAAGAAATAAAATAAATAAAGGCTCAAAGCTTCTAATAGAATGATATAAATCATTGGGCTGTGATGCAGTAAAATAGTCATGCCCTGAAAAATACACTTATACCATTCTTATGCTCTTTTGGGAACAGCCCCACTTTCCAAATGGAAGGAATCCTCTTCCTGTAGCTTTCCAGAGATGCATGCTCCAAAACGGGAGAGAAATATCCTTCCAGGCAGCTAAGAAGCAGCAAAATTTGGGAGTATGATTTAAAGGAATGAATGTTATGATAGCAGTACTTACCATGCAAATTAAGCCTTAGATGGGAGGTCACTGGGGATGAAATTGGACCAGCATCAAGATCCAAAATGATGAAATAAAGTAGAAGCCAAGTACAAGATTAACTACTTGGGGTAGACCAGTTTTAAAGCAGTGTTCGCTGCTTTAAAAGAACTTTATTTCTGAGGGAAATAGGTAAGGGATGCAATGACATGGGGGAAAGGAACAATCATTGTATTTCCATCAGTGCTGTTGGCGGGAGGGTGATCTGCTGGTTTCAGTGTCATGTGGGACCACGAGTGGCTGTGTCTCCCATGCTGTACACACGTAGATCCACTGCACCCATGTTGTACCCTTGGGTCTGGGCCTTCCAGATCTGCAGGCCTGTCCTCAGACTAGATTTAATCTCTGCTTTGAACTGAGTAGTTGGGCCATGAGGAGAGGGGGAGCAGAGGGACTTCCCCTGCTCAGGCCCCGTCTTGTTCAGAAGTTCTCAGTCTTGCTTTGATCACACTTGCAAGTTTCGCAGCTGAATGGATGCCAAAATAGGAGCTGCTTTCTTGAAAATCTGGCCTCTAATAGCCTGCTCTGCTGAAAAGAGGTAGACTTGGACATATTTGGGTGGTATTCAGCCCACAGATTTAGATGTCCATCTGTCCAAATTCCCATTTTAGTCAATGAAGGTCAAGGATGTCATGCATTTGTCTAAACACAGGCATCTAATGTCATTTTAAATGCCCTCTTTTATCCAAGATATCTCCCTGGGGCTGGCAAACATTACCCAAAATCTATGGAAAAACTGCATCCCCATGGAGCAGTAGCTGGGAACCAGCCAGGACACCCCAGAACCTCTAATGGTACCAGATGCCTCTTTTATGCAAAATATTTTATCCCCTGATCAATATTATGTCGAATCAAGAACAATGGACTTCTACAAATGATGAGCATTGACTAGATCTCCACTGGCTACCAGAGACTTTAAGCATCTAGCTCACAATACACCTAAATTTAAGAGTCAGTCTGACCCTTGATCCCATATCTAAGAGCTGATTCCTTCCCTTTGCTGCCTGCAATTCATAACCCAAGTGGAACAGCCCTGAGCTTCGGACTGGTGGCCCCTGTCCCAAACCCCAATGCATTACAGCAGACTGGCTGGGACACCTGTTAGGTCTGGCTCCTTTGGGAGGTCTTGGCTGGTTCATGGGGAGACAGTGCCAAGGACATGGCCCTGGTGGCTCCAAAAGGACCAGTGGCACAGTGGAGCAGCCTGATGGCCAAAACCCAGGATGGTTCTGGTTCACAAAGCTCTGGAGCAACCCATGCCCAGCTCTCCATGTAATCCTTGACCTGGCTATTCTCTTCTGCTATGGTCTTTTTGCACTGTGTTCATATTATCCAGGTTTCAGGTGGTGGTCATGGTGCCTTCACTCCCTTGGAACTAAGGTGGTTTTTTGCTTAATTTTCAGGCTTATATAAATTAAAGAGCTAAGAAAGTGTATATGAATATGACCTCATTTTTCCCTCCTACCTCCCCCCACACACTTCCCCAGTTGACATGTTTGTGCAAATGTTGAAGATGAATAACGTAAATAGACTTCTTTAACAGTGATAGCTTATTAAAATAGCATGGGTGTGTGAATTTCTATCGCTAACCGGGAACCCTGCTGCTTACCAGTGCCAATGCCATCCATGCATTATTCAGCAGATGAAAAAGGCCATTGTTCCCGTGTTCTGGAATTAATCAGTTCAGTATGAAGATTACCTGTCACCAAAATATCGTGTTTACTCAGTCCATCAAAACAGCCCTCTCTGACAGCAGCTGAGTTTCCTCCATAGGGCCCTTCATGCTAAAATATGTTTGCAAATACAACAGAGACCTGGTGGTGTTAAGGAGAATGCAAGGAACAACCTTTTTAATCTGTCTTGTGTGCTGGAGTTTAAAGCCCGTTGTGGGGGCAAGAAGGAAGAAATGCATGGAACAAGGAGCACCTGTGAGTTATAATTCAATCAATCTGAAATCTATGGTGTTATTGTGACAGATCTAAATCCGACTTTCGGGCTTAAGCGCTTTCCAGCTGCAGCAGAGGTATGTGAGGTCCTTGACTTCATTATTTTGCTTCCATGAGCTTGAGTACTTTTTTTTCCAAAAGTTGCAGCCTTTCTTCCATTTCTCTTCTCTTGGCCCTTGACCTCTTACTCCATTCGCTTCTCTTGCTGCCAAAGTGAGGTATTTGAACATCTGGCCTTGCCTATTTTCACCACTCTGCTGTATCAGATTAAGGAGGCCCAAGGTTGAGCTGTGCTGTGGCACATCTCAAAAGACTATTGTGGACAGGCTGACGGAACTGAGATCTGAGTGGACAAAGCCAAAAACCTCTGTAAAGCAGAGGAGTGACCTGCTTGGCATTTTTATTTTGGCTTCTGAGTGCCCAGGATATTTGAAATAGGTAGAAATGCTACTTATAAATATTATCCTCCATTCTTTTATATATGCACAGTTTTTCCCCAGAAAATACATATTAAAATATCCATTTAATGGGGTCCCATACCTTCAGATACATGTGCAGTTGCACAGTGTCAACTAAAAACAAGTGATTTCCTGAGTGGTGACAGAAGAGGTGGATGGAGCTGTCGCTGTCGTGTCTCCAGGTCCTTGCAGAGCCCTGGCTGGGCAGAGGCAGATGTGCAGCAGCAAGGTGCTGCCTGCCTCTTTGTCTGCAGAGGCACTGATTTCAGTGTCTCTCCCTTAATTTGCCCAGATGCTGCTTTTAATTAAGCTCCAAAAGTTTCATGGTCTTTGAGACCTCTTCCACTCTGTTAATTTTTGTAGGAGCTGGCAGACAGTGTGATCACAGCCTTGCTTCTGCTTAAATTCAGGCTGAGGTTTGTGCACAGAGATGACTGTTTCCAAGCAGGGTTAATGCATTCACCTGGCGTGTGAAATATCAGTGATACTGCGTGTTTCCCAGATGACCTTGACTCTGAGAGTGACTGGCCATATGCTCACTTAAGCTGATCGCAATTTTTTTCCTCTCTTGTTGACTTCAGGGGGTGTCTGATCAGGGCCCTAATCTCCATGTGTCTGTAATCCCAATCAGTAAATGAGCACGCACTTTGCTTTATTTAAAATGCGAGCTCCTCACGAACACCGTTTGTGCAGATTCCAGCATGGCGATGTGGGGGCTGGTGTCTCCTTCTGCATCAACTACATCCAGCAATAAATACCAAACCTTGCCACCCTCCAGAGGGATGCTGTCCCATGGCCAAGGACTTTCACAGTGTGTCACTGTCTCTGACTCACAGCTGTAATTCAACTGTGACAATGGCAAGGAGAGTAATCCAGGGAATAGGTTGGCCTTATTAGAGGAGGAATATGTACCCTCACAGAGAGGCAACTGTCTCCATGTCTGCTTGCTCTTAAAAAGATAAAATCTGGTTGCTTTGAAAATATGTTTTAAGGATGTTCTGCCATTTCTGAAATTTCCCGAGGAGAAAAATGGACTATTTTAATGGAGAGAGCCCAAAGAAAGATAATCTCTTTAAAAAGTATTTGGGGGGAAGGGGGGGGGATAAAAATGGATAATGATGCTGCTATTGAATATTCCAATTAGTACTTATAGAAGAAAACTGTTTTCAGAAGTGTTTCTTTGTTCTTTTGACTGGCTGAGGCCCATTTTGTCAGTCTGAATGCTGGTGTCTCTGCTCTTACTGTATAGATCACGTCCCTGGCCACTTGAATTCCCTGAGCTAGAAACAGCTTCATTCATTGCAAGTATGTCAGCTCTGCTCCAGGCTCTGTAATAATAACTCTTTCATTTCAGCTGATGAGATCTAGATATCAATCTTGCTGAGGTCACCAAAGGAAAAAAAATTAGCTTGGTCACTTCTCCATTAACGATTCAACACAAACCATATATCTCTGCCTAGGGCGCCTCACACTTCCTCCTTACTTTATCCAAATTGCACAAAAAACAAAACTGAGATTTCACTGATCTTAAAAAAAAAAAAAAAGCCCTCCATGCATGACATCATTCATATTTGGTACCTCCAATACCATAGGGACAAGTGGCAAAAGGGTTCTCGTTTTATTAATGCCAACCATCTCTAATGGAAAGAAGCTGTGAGGCTGACCTAAGCTCTCCTCAAAGGCAAAGCACAAAAACCCTGTACCCAGACACATTACATAAAGCTAGTAACAGCCTTTTCTCTTGTGCTACTGAGTAGAGAAAAAGGAGCAAATGAATTCAAGTCTGTTTATCCCCATCTGGTTAGATGATGTGTTATTGGCAGGCCTGGCTGAATTTGCTTTGTGCGGCACCTTATACAAGACACCTAAGGCATATGTCTTCCAGATAAAAGCCAAGTCCCCTGATTAAAGGGTCAAAGCAGAGTGCTGACAGTAGGAAGACGAAGCAAGCTGTTACAGAGCTTTGCGGAGGGATGGGAGCGGAGATTTCAGAGCAAGACAGTGAAAAGCTGAGAAAAGATGAATTTCATCCAGGCGGAGATACCAGCGCTGAATGGACTGCACAAGATGCAAAAAAAAGTACCTGCTGTTCATTCAAACTGGAGAGAATTCCCCCCCCAAGGGCCCAGACGGGCAGTGGGGAGTGGTGTGTGAAGGAGACCTGGAAGGGGCAGATGCTGGAGAGTGTTTGTGCAGCAGGTCCCGCACCGGTGGCCTTCACCAGCCCCCTTGCCCTGCCTGTCCCACCATCACCTCCCTCCTCCTCCTTACCCCACTCTGGGCCAGCCCCCAAGATTGGGGCTGCCCCAAGAAAAGGCACTGACCTTTATTAGATGGCTCCAGGTCCCCACTCTGGACCAGCACCAGCACTGGGGAGTAAGAGCAGTTAGTCACCACCACCATTTGCGACTAATCTTTTGTCCCTCTCTTGTCTATATTGCCTATTCCTTCAGGTTTTTGCCACTCATGTCTCCCCTGGGAACATCAAGGCGGCCCTCCTTACAGCCCAGAAGTGGAGAGCTGAACCTTCCCTGCAAGAGAAATTTCCATCCCTCAGCACCAGGCATGCTCTGGCAGCTACGGCTCCGTTCCTGGGGGCTGGCTCATGGTGCCCTGTGGAAGAGACTGCTGCACAGGATCCCTGAAGCAAAGATTAATTAATGAGTGTTTGCACAGCACTTTAAAGGTGTGAAGAGCCATATAGATGCTGCTAAGTATCATTGTTAATTATGATTAGGTGTAATATTGTAATATATAAATATTGCACAGTAAATAGCATGAAGAGCATGAGAGAGGATTTCTCGGCAGTCATGGACATTTTGTCTTTATAGCTGGAGACACATCTACCCATTGGACACACACCTGGTCTGGCAATTTGAAGGGTGCAAGCAGTGGGAGGAGAATAGCCAAAAAGCTATTTTGGTGGCAGACTGTGTGGAGTTTTTGTAGGGACTGGGGAGAAGACAGAAAAAAGTGGCATTTTAAAACAAAACATTGGAAAAACTGACTATTGAATGAACATAATTTCTTCAGTCCATTTTAAGGAAACTCAAACCTCACCAGCAGCAATGTTTTTGCCAAGATGTGTTTTGTCCAAAGGCAGTTTTTTGCTGCTGAGCACTGAGAGGGGTGACTGCAGCCCAGGGACTGTCCCTGGGGTGATCCAAACAGCCGCTTAGAACTTTTCCTTCCCTTTTATACGAGCTTTGGTGGTTGTTAGGGGAGTTTCATGTGCACCTCTTGGTGTCTCTGCCAAATGTTTAGGTCTCTATCTGAGTAGGCAGATGATGTCTGTCCTCAGCTCTGTGGGTTCCTCTGCAAGCATTGACATCTGTGTGTCCACTCTCTGGTCACCCAGAGGGACCAAGGTGGACAGAAACTGCCCTCCACATTGCCTCTGTGCTAAGACTGAGCAAAAGGGCTGTAAATCTGAGGGTTAAGCTCTTAAGCCAACACACCTGACAGACTTGCAGTTTTAAGTGAAATTCTGTTAAAGTCAAACACCTGAGTATCCCAGAGCCTGGGGCCCTAATTTCTCAGATTCTCACTTTCCTCACCTGCAATACTGAGGACAATGATTCCCTTTATGAAAGAGGAGGAGATGTATGGCCAAAGGGCCCGAAGACAAGGAGAGTTAACTTTTATTAAGTGGATTCTGAAGGCCAGAAGGACCGCTTTGATTGATAGGTCTTGTCCGCATAACCTTCCTCTGCACATTCTTTGTACCAATCCTTTAGCCTCTATGTTAGTGCTGGTGTCTTGTTATTCTGTGCCTTAACCCACCCCTGAGACCTCCATCTGCCTCCCCCAGTGCCACCCCTGAGAACAGATCTGGTACCTGGTGCCTTTGATACGAGGGTTGCTGCAAGGATGAATTTGTTAATATTTGTTAAAGGCTATAATTTGATGGTTGAGGGGCAGGTATATTAATCAGGGGCATGTGAATGCTATTGAAACTCTACTTTGCCAGAAAGAAAGGAGAAGAAGTGAGTAGAACAGGGAATTAGCACATGATAAATCTACTTAATATACAGAAAGAGAAGCTTATAGGGAGCAAGCTGCTCTGTTTCCTCTCCTTTCTGTCATTCACGCCTTATTAATAATGCTTGTGATGTTAATTTTCATCTCACACAAATGACAAATAAAAAGGCCTGATTTATATTGTTCTTGAAATACAAAGATTCATACACAGCCTTGGAGAGAAACTCTGATCACTCATTCCCCCTGGTAAACATAAATATTCAATAATTAATATTGAATTTTCGGAAGGCTGTTCTCTTGATCTCTACAGCAACCTGTTGACCCTGTCGTGTTATAGGCAGCGTGAGATTGAAAATTGAGCCTCGTCTGTATCTGCATGTACCAAGTGAATCCCAGGTAAAAGCTGCTGTATTAACTGTCTTTGACCTGCCACCACCGTGTTACTGCCTTGCTGAACAAGTAGCACCCTGAGTACACCTTTCCTGCAGAGCTTTGGAAATTGTTATCCCGTACTCGCTCACGGGAGTCCTTGATATCCCCCATTCCAGCTTTCAGAGAGAGGTCTGCTGCACGACAGCTGGCAGGTGAGCCTGGTTTTCCCAAGATGTGCCTGCTCTTACCCCAGGAGTCCTTTGAGGTGCACTGCAACCCTCTATCTTTAATTTTCTTCTATACCATGCCAGGGAGATCTGTGCTTTCTCCACCCCTCTACACAGCACCCAAACAGCCTGTGGAGGGAAGGATAAGCCTGAAGGAGAAAGAGAAGAAGCAAACGGTTCAGTCCTGCACGGATTTTGGACCCGGCTCCTTCCTTGGTGCTGGTGTGTAGAGACCAGCAGGAAAGAGAGCAGGGAGTCGGAATTTTTGGCTGGCAACCACTGCTTCTTTCATCCATGAGGACAGCGGTGAGGAAAAGCCTGCCCATAAATTCTCCCAGCTCAAGGCAGCTCATTACTTCTGTAATTGCAATTTTTTAGAACATCTTTCAGCCAGCACAGACCACTCTTGACAGCAGGGTACCAACTCTTCTTGAGGCTGAGTCCACAGAGGATCATCTCTGTCAACTCCCCAAGAGCCACCGACACAGAAACCTCACGTGACCCGTTGTGTCATCTCTGAGAAGAGTCTTCCTCACTCACTCTTTTCTAGAGCACCACTGCCAAAAACAGCCACAGAGGAAGAACATGTAGAAATTGAAAGAAGGAATAACTTCCAAGACTTGTTATTTTGTAAATGAGCATTAAAATGAAAAAAAACCCCAAAAAACCCCAAACCACAAAACCCAAACAACTCCAAGAACAGCCTTAGCACAATGAAATTCCTCTCTGGACTCCCTAGTGGTTTTATCAGAATATCTTCCTCCTTGCTTGACCTCTCACAACACCCCTGAACTATAAATAAACTTGTGATAGTTATGACACAAGCCAGGCTGCCAAAGCAGGCGTGGAAAGTGGATGGAGATGCTATGAATGATTTGAAGTGTTACCTTACTGTATTTCTTCCCAGTGACCAAGACAAGAGAAAGAAGAAAAAAAGAGTTGAAAAATGTTTTCTCATTTTGCATTTTCAAAATCATTCCCTTTTAAAAAAACTTCTTATAAATGTATAGGTGGATTTTTGCCCGTAAATAAATGGCTTTTTTGCACAATAAACGTGTAAATTGGACTATGAAGCATTTCAAATACACTGTGTTCCCTTCTGGGTATCATAAATATCACAGTGTAAAGCCCTGCCTCTGTTAGTTTCTGTTTCATAGTCAAGACATAGGAAGAATCATTCTCACAAAAGTACCTTACTCCCTGGAAATGGCTTGTTGTAGGTCACCAGTCAACCCCTTAGGAGTCTGTAGGCCGACCCTTTCTTGATATAAATTGGTGGCACTCCACTGAAGTCAATGGAGATTATATAAATCGAGGGTCTGACTCTGTGTGTGTGTTTCCCACTCCCTTATTCATGGCGCATTTTTATCAGCTGAAGCAGAGAGCTTGCCATATAACCTATTTGAGGAAGGAGAAAAAAATAACATTAGAGAAGTGATTTCTTTATCTAGGGCATGGCTTTTCTGTTTGAAGCTTGGGCTTGTGGTGATGGCTGGGAAAAGCCTTGTTGAGGAGCATTTGCAGGTCTGTAGTGACTGAGAAGAGCACTATTCTTTTAAATATTCTAAAAAATTTTTCAGGAGTTTCTTGTTTATGAAGTGCACTTCTGCCAGTGGCACCTCTGACCACAGCAGCATTACTTGTCTGAGGCTGCGCTCTTGAGTTCTGTTTGCTGACCCATTACTGCATCAAAAACGGAGAGATTGAATTTAGCTCCAGTAAAATTGCATTAAGTTTCCAATAGACATCTTTTATTTCCAATTGGATATGGCATCTCCCTTTGAAAAAGAACCAAGTGCAGTGTTTCCAACAAAAACCTCTGGAGGTCTTATCTGTGACCTTCTCTCCAGAACTTTTAGCAAAATCCTGTTGGATTAGGTACTTACTTTGTTAGAAAACATAGCTTTGAACTGGTATTGATAAATATTTCTGGGTTGACAACATTTGAAAACTTACATTTGCAGTGTAGCTAGACTCACGGGACTGTCTAGAACACTCCACGATGATTTTTTTTTTGTAGAGAAAGGAGATGATGCACTGTAGAGTGGGGCATGTTTGTCTATTTCCATAAATGTCTATGGGAAAGAGGGAAATTTTGAACACCATCTTGCTTTTGTCTAGACACAAACCAAAAGTCTTCATGAGTGTTTGCTGCTCAGCACTCAGTAAGTTTTACAGACAACAATTGTCAGGTGTTTGCTTTTTAAACTGTTCATTCTGCACATCCACTACTTCCACTGGGTGACTGGCTCCTATCTGATTAAAAGAATACTCTGAACAGGAAAATAATGGGATACTGAATGGTGCTTTATTGAATGTTGAATATTATTAGTTCAGTCTGGCACAAATTTGGAAACATTCTGGGCATTGTGTTTGTTTTTTTTGTGAATGCCCAAAGTCCTAGCTCTACTTGTTTACAAAGAACAAGCAAAGCAATTCCACGAAATACCAGGAATCAAATTCAAGCTGTTTTGTTTATACTCATTTACCAAATCTGTTTCCATTCTCTGACTAGCTCTCATTGTAACTAGAGTTTATCAACATTTTTCAAACGCCAGCATTTCAGTGAAACAGATTTGTTTGGGGGGAGGAAGAGGAAATGTTCACTTCATTCCAAAAAAAGAAGACTACTCATGAGTCAAATTTTTCAATTTGATTTTTAAAAAGCCCTATTTTCAATTATCATTCCATGCATCTTACAAGTTTCTCATCTGAATTAGAAAGTTTTCAAGATGTTTCCAAAAGACTCCTAAAAAAGCTGCTGAATGACAATTGCAAATTTCCCTTGTTTCTACTCAGTGAGACTGATGTTTCTGAGTATCTCTATGTGGCACAAGTAGTTCATTTCTCTTCCCATCTCTGGTGCTTCAAACTTTAATTATTATAAATTATGAAATTATCTAGAGCTGCAAGTGTACATAGACACCCTGAGGGCTTTAGAGAAACAGTAGAGAAGGAACCAGAGCTAAGGGGGACTAAGTCAATATGTCCTTGTCATTACTTATAAGGTGATACATGTCACCTTATTGGCCCGTTTCTCCTGGCCTGTTTCCCTACCTGATTGCAATCCCCAATATACATACTGTGAGTAATCTGTGGCATAGACTTGTCTATAATTTCTCATTCTTACTCGAAACAGAAAACCCAAAAGACTGTGCACTGGCTTCAATGAAGTGGTGCCTGAGTTAGGGCTGTGCTTACAGCAGAACTGAGCCTGACATTTACGGCTGGGCTTGCTGATCTCTAACACTACTGATTACTTAATATCAAATGTTTTGTGTCTGAAATAAGTTTCCTGGTAGTTTGACTTAACAAGTACGGTTTGTACAGCCCACATACTTTTAAAATAATTATTTTCCTCCCACAGCTATTAGTGAAAGCTGTGACATCTTCCCCTTCTTCGCAGTGATATGTCATCTCTGCTTCAGCACCAGATGGTCCAGGAAAATGAGCAGGAGAAATAAGTGTGTCTATTTTCCCCTTCCTTAACATGGCAAGAAAATTAATGTGAAATAAAGAAAGTGTTACCTGTGCTAGGATAAAGCCTCTGGATGTGATGGCTCTCTCTGCCAATTTCCTCCTTTGCTCTTTCCTCCCTGCCCCCTCCACCAGCGCAGTCACGGTTGGTAACTGGACATTATGGATGGACTGGTCCTTCCCTCAGACCATCCTCCTGGATCTTCAGGTGCAGGAAACACCTCAGACATCTTTTTTTGTCAAAATCTGTAGTACATCATGTATCATACCTGGCCCATCTCGTGATTAAGGCTCTCTGTTGGGATTAGGAGAACTAACGTTGGTTTCTGACTCTGCTATGGGGACCTCCAGTGACCTTAAATGTTGCTCATGCTTCATGTTCCCTCAGTTGTCAAGAGGAGCCAGTGACTATTGCTTTTTCTCCTCCATATTTATGGATAGGTCTTGTCTGTGGCTCCTGAGTCAGGCAATCAGAATAGGAATTCACTCCCACATCTAGAAAGGTGATTCTTACTCACACCTGTGAAGTAAAACTCAGAAACATGATCTGAGTATAATGGAGAAAAATATCTATGCATATGTAGAGGCAACTGACACAATACTTTGGAAGAATATGACAAGGGAATCATAGTCCCACCACCAGACTCTGAAGCCACAGTGCCAGGCCATCCATGCCTTAGCTTTGACTGGAAACTGAAGATGGCAGCAGGTGCCAGCAAATATTCTCTGGTTACTGGATTAATGAGAGAGGACCTTTTATTGACCCTCAGGGCTGCTGGACAAGTGTTCTCCAGGCTAGTGTCCAAGCTGTCTAGGAGGGTTCAAGGCTGTGGTATCCCCTCTTGTGATGTTCCCAATAATTTACCTTTATTCAGTCTCAGTGTTCAGAGACAAGGGAGAAAGAAAGAGGAGTCAAGGACGGCCTTTCCAATTCTTCTGCAGTCAGATTTCCTCATACATTGAGGCTGTTTCACACAGATCTGCCTTACAAATCTTCACAGAATCACAGAATCACAAAATGGGTGAGGTAGGAAGGGACCACAGTGGGTAATCTGCTCCAACATTCCTGCTCAGTCAGGCTCTTCCCGGAGCACATGGCACAGGATTGCATCCAGACGGTTCTAGAATATCTCCAGTGAGGCAGATTCCACAACCACTCTGGCAATCTGCTCCAGTGCACAGTCACCTGCACAGTAAAGAAGTTCTTCCTCTTCACTCAGTCTGGAGTAAGAGCAAAGGGAAGGTAACTTGGACACTAGCACTAGTTAGCATGTAGATCTTTATCTTCCCTTTTATTTTGCGCTAGAGCTGCCAAACCAGCTTGAAATTCAAACTGTCCTACCACTGCTGCCTTTAACTGCAATGTCAGGTCAGCAATCCATGCAAGGGACAGACCTTTTGCACTGGAGGCACGTTCTCCCTGCCCTAGTGGAGGATCCAGTCTCACAGTCTAATCTGCTTGCATGGGAGGTAACAGCGTTCATGATGGTGTGAGCATGAAATTCAGCTGTGAAATGTCTGTCCCCTCGTTTT
The DNA here is from genome assembly GCA_013399195.1 of Dicrurus megarhynchus. Taxonomy (NCBI): domain Eukaryota; kingdom Metazoa; phylum Chordata; class Aves; order Passeriformes; family Dicruridae; genus Dicrurus; species Dicrurus megarhynchus. Next base: position 1,441,313 of record VXAD01007415.1, read on the forward strand.
ATTTTGCTGTCTGCTCATCAAAGTGTTTGTTAATCTTCAAATTCCCTTCAACTTCTGCTCCAGTGAATACATGTTTTGGAGTTTCCTAATACATGTTTCTTGTCCTTTTTCTTGAAAGCCCTGTCATTTATCAGATAATAGAAACAGTATGACTGAGATCTACCACAACCCAATAAGGATATAAAATATTCTGGGTGAGCATCTTATGAAGAAAAAGGTCTTGAACTTCCTTCAGCAATAGCTTGACAAAAGCAGGAATAAAGAGTACCTTTGCAAAAGCATAGATTGGGTCATAAGTATTTTCTGGCCCAAATTACAGCTGTTTATCTCTTCTTATAGGCATCCATCAGAAATGGTTTGAGCAGTCACCCATAGTTTTTATTCTTGGCAAAACGCCATGCTTCCATTTTCTTTTCATTACTGGCTTACAATAAATTGCACTCATGTCCCAAAAGCAAAAGTCTCTCCAGTCCATTATCATTCCCCAGGGTCATTCTTTCAAATGTAGTTAAACTTGGATCTCTCTTGCTTCTGAGGCATCTCTCTTTTTTAGACCCTTTTCCATTTGGCCTGACTGAAGTTCTGAAAGGTTAAATGACTTGATCAGGGTCATACAGTGAGTCTGTGGCTGGGCAAGAGAGAGAGACCCTGCACATGACAATAACCAGCCAAGCCCCCAAGCCCCAAGCCCTCAAGCAGTATAAAAGGATTTTATAGGCAAACCAGCTCAGAAAATTGCAGACTCTTAAATAGTTTAGTTTATAATGGAAATACTAAGAGAAACCTGACTGTAGCACTGGAATAGTAGTAATGCATTACTTATTCCATTAATGGCTGTGTTCTTAATAGAAACAGGTTCATTACATGGTAAGAAGCAAAGTTTGCATTAAATAGAAACATCATTTGGTGTTTTATTGATTAAAAGGAGATTAGATTTCCATGATGTTCTTTAGCAAATAGGATGCCTCAGAGGAAATGTATATATTTATATTATAAGCAGGAGGGTTTTATTACAGCATAATGGAAAGAAAATGTATCTCATAACGATGGTTTATATCACACAAGGGATCTGATAACTAAAAGTTTAACTCCTAACCTAGCAGTGAAGTCCAGAAATCTGTATTCATGTATTAGTGCAAAACTAACATTTTCCATTTGGAAAGTCTATTGTTCCATGCTGCAGGTGACATTGAGGTTAGACCCTCTGTTCTCAACCAGAAGATCAAATCAAACCTGTCCCTGTGGACTACATGGTGAGGGCAAATTATTACATTGAAATCTCAACATCAGCAGAAACATAATCATCTCCAATCAGCGAATATATGGCACATCCTTGTTTCACTTCTCCCTGGATCCTTAATGGTATAAATATCAGCAGTGCTAATTACCCACCAATGATTTTATTGCTCTCTTTCAGACACCTGTGGCTGTAAAGGTGTGCTTGTTCTAAGCTTCAGGACTGTGGGTGATGGGCTGAAATTCAGCTGTGTGGGAGCCACCTTTCCATTTACCCCACTGTTGCAGAGGAGCCGATCTCTGGTATCCCAAAATCACCACAGAAACTTGTGTTAGACCAGAACCACATCAGCTCAGATTGGAGAACATCCTGATGAAGGACAGGGTGGATTAAGGGACCTTGCAGACTGCTCTGACTTACACCTTGAACCATCCTCCGAATGCTCTGATGCATACTCCCCGAGGATTGCCCTGGGTTCAGGTGGATGGTTTTAAAAACTAAATCTTTAAAACATGGTGTGGATCCCTGTGTTGATATGAGTAGGGGGGATGTACAGGCTGACTTAAAAGTAAACACCTCCGTGCCCCAGTGTGTATTTCCAGTTCAAGCAGAGAAGAAACATGACCGGTGAGCACTTTGTCAGGGGGGAGATGAGATTTTACTGAGTACCCCAAAGTGGGTGGGTTGTTTCAAATACTTCCTCAATGTGTAGCCTCTCTGAGACAATGTCCCTGCAGCAGATGTTGCCATTCATGGATCTATGGCTTGAAAAGAAATCCATCACTTTTCTATCTCCAGGAGTCAAATCCATCAAGTCAGTCAAGAGTTAATTGAAAGGCTCCCATTAACTTCAGTGGGGCCAGACTTTGCTCCTAAATAATTCTGAGGAGTTCAATTAATGTTAATGGACACCTAATGCCAGTAACTAACAATCTCCCTTTAACAACCTAATTATTTCTTGACAGATGTTGGACTAGTAAATAATCTAGTGGTCTTTGGTGGTAGCTGTTAGACAGCTTTGGAAAAATGCCTCTCAAGGCAAAGTAAAAATGGTTTTCCACCAACCACCCTGCAGATGGTCAGATTTTACAACTTGGCTGTGTTTTGATGACCTTTTTTTTTTTTTTTACTATGGCTGAAATATGTATGATAGGAAGGAAATACTGTAAATGTAGCTTGGTTGGCTTTACCGTTCTGCCAGAGCACGGGGTAATAGTTCCTAAGTGCTTACTGGCAAGTATGACCTGATCATTTGTAGTGTAAATTTCTGTAAAATAAAATACCTGTTTCTAAACATCTGTAAAATGGGGTTGAGGACTCCTGTGCCTGACTATGAGCTTTACCCAGGGAGCAGCAACAGCTCCAACCACCCTTTCACCACATGCTGCATGTAAAGATGCAGTTGTTCAGAGATAGAGCAGGTCAGGGTTTCCAGATGGGTGCTAGGGGTGAGGTGGGAAGAAAGACATTTTAGAGGTCTCCCAAAACTTTTATTACTTAACATGACAAGAGCCTCTTGCTTTCAAAGAGCCAAACACAAAAAAGACACTGGCAGAAGAGTAAAAACTGGAGAGACCTGTGGAAGTTACTTCATCCACTGCCCTCTAAGGCCCGAGTTCCTGTTGTGTTGTCCTTTTATGCTGCAAACAAGGGTTCCCAAAAGATAGCTGACATTTGTCACACAGGATGCAATCCAGCTGGTCTGTAGGTAATGATGATAGCGATAGGAGCATGGAATAAATCAACGACAACTTCAGGAAACACTGCAGCACTTCTAGATGAAACATGACAAATTTCTGAAGACTTTGTGGAATATCTAAATTTCTCTTGAAAAATCAAAACTCTTCCGTAAGTGAGGACAGGAAGGCATAATTAGAGTTGAAAATTAATGTGATTCCCCTCATTTTAAGTAAAGAGTCATTGAGTTTGCCCCTGTAGTTCACCTAAGCTGTGAGATTAGTGCAGCATTCAGCCTCCCTTTGCATCTGCCTGCCTGTCATGTGCAACCTGTGTGAAAACCTCCTTCACTCACAGAAGCCTTTTTCACCAGACTCAGAGGCCAGATCTAGAAAAGACTGTTTCTGTAACCATGTCCACCTCCTGCCTGGCAGCCTGCCTGGTGCTGCCTGGCACCAGCTTTGCCTCCTAGGCAAACAACAAAGCTCTCAATACTTATTGTTCTTACAGGAATGAGGCATAACGATGATATTTATATAGTCCAGCATGCGTCTGATTCAGATTAAACTGTGTGAGGACCATTTTTTAAGCATATAGTTTCCTTTTGGATGGTACTGAAAGTCTTCTCAGTGTGTTTAATGGTGCTAGACCTGGACAGGAAAAAGGTAAATTCAATACATCTGTGAATTCTGTGTGTTCAAGAGCCTGCTGGGGAAATGCCAAATAATTTCCCAACACAGTCCTACCTGCAGATATATACTAGGGTGTTTGTTACAGAGCGTGCTTGAAGGCACCAATCCCGTATTTCAGGGAATTTGCCTGGCGTGGGTGTTGGCTTGATGGTCAGAGCAGAGACAGAGGTGGGCACTGAAGGTGCCACAAACGGCTTCTTTTACAGCCAATGTAGAAATGGGTGTGATTATTTGACCCTAGAGCTGTGTGGTTTAGGATGAGCTGAACTGCACAACACGAGTGTCTGCTTCTCTGCATCGATACAGAGTCAGGTTGTTCAGCTCCAGTGGAGACATTCACAGTGCCAGTGCAAGCACTGGGTCAGCTGAATCTCTCCCACCAGGCTTTGGACACGGATCTCTCAGATGGTTGTTAAGTGGTGACTGGGGCAAACAGTGTTAGTCCAGGTCAAAGATGATGATTTACAATTTGTTGCTCACTTCCTTGAGAACTGTGATCACGTACTGATCTGAGATGATTCCTGTGAGTTAATTCTTTCATTTGTTGACTTCTGTTCTTCAGTAACTTGGTAATAATGCGCTACTTTTACTTCCTGTATTTCGAGGCAACATCAAGTGTGACTTGTCTCAGTGTAAGGCACTGCTGGGAGCTGTGTGAATGAAGAATTTTGGATGGGATTGGTTGAGATGCAGAGAAGCAAAAAACATGGTGACTAAAGACATAATGCTTACATCTGTGCTTAAAAATAAAATAGGCCAGGGCCTGTGCTCTGGTGCTGGAGCCACTGGCATCTCACAGCTCATGTCCACGCAGCTGAACTCTCTCACACTCATAATTAGACTAAGAAGTGCCCCAGACTAGACTGAATGATCTAAAGGTCTTGGGGTTTTTTTTTGGTAGATCAGGTGTGGATGCTGATCATAGGATTCATATGTGGGGATGAAGCAAACATGGAGGTGTGATCTGTGAAAATCAGGAGGAGGTAGTGGAAGGCAGGAAGGCTGTACCTCTCTTGTCAAACAGGGGAGGCTTTGCATCATTGGTGGCAGAGGAAGGACAGAAGGCTTTATGAGGTTTTAGGCATGCGGTTACTTGATCGTCCAGGCTTATGACCTGGGTGAACCTGCCACTGCTTTATCCAGGCTTTTCTTAATAGTCATGAGAGACTCCTCCAGGTGACAATTTTGTGGTTCTGCAAGAGCGCAGGACTTCATGGAGCTGAAATAATGTGCCAGTCTACATCTGTGAAGCTTCACATCTGGCCACTGGCTGGTAGCTTGAAAAACATAATTTTATGATCATGTTTATTGCTCTGTGTGGCTGTAAATGAGGATTAGTCCATTTCCAAAGTAAGAACAACACTTAAGATGATAAGCAGACATTGGAGAAGAGTATGGGGGCACCTGGAACTTGTCAGTGCTGAAAAAAGTAAGGAGAGATTGTTTGAAGAAGTGAGATTTAAAGACAGATTTGGATGTGTGAAGATAGAGGCCCAGATTCTCAACTGTTCCCAGCTGCTCTCGAAATACAACACAGCAATAAAATTAGGATTTGAAGCTCTGGGTGGCACAGAACTGGCAGATCCCTGGGGGTTTTTTGTACCATTCATTTCAGGAATTAAAATTAGGAAATCCTGCTTGTTGGAACTTTTTCTTAGGATCACATGTGTAAGTCAGAGAAACTCTACTTTTGATGGATTTGAGTTGTAGATTGAGTAACTCATAGTCATTTATAATCTCCTTTGGTCATCCACTAGAAGTATTTCAATGAATACCAGAAGAACGTGGCCCAGGAACATCCTCTCAAAGAAGGTTGGATTCTGTAGCAAAACAAAAACAAGAATGGGAAAATGTAGCGATAGAACCAAGAAGACAAAAATAATTATGGAAGAGTGTGTAAAAGGGAAAGATGAGGTCAGAGACATTACAGGAAGAACAAACTGTATTTTCCCTGTCCTCTTGCAGCATCTGCTAGCTAACACATTCTCTCTCTCTTTTTCTCACTTTCATTTTCTGCACAACTCAAAGATGAAACTGCTCATGGCTTTATTTTTGGCTTTTCAATATCTGTGTCCGTATGAATTTTGCTCATCTGTATATCTCAAATAAATGAGATATGAAATGTAATTAAGCAAGTAAATTAAATTACCATGATTTGTCCTGTCCTTGTTCCTTGCCTCAAGTCCATCTCTTACATGTTTCCACTACACATCATTTCTGTAGGGAAGGAGATTGAAGGCCTAAAAAGAATGATATGTTGAAATTAGCATGGTGCTGATGGGGTGTTGGTTTAGTCTCATTGTACATTAACAACATTAACATGTCAAGATCCATCCCTTCACACCTTTTGAGCAGTGACTATTTCCTGGGCTGTATTTACTTATGAAGGGAAGCAAATGAGGAAAGATGAAGGTACACGGTGTGTCTACTCATACTGCCGCAACAGCAGCTCTCACAGTTCATCCCTGTGCTGTAACCACCAGGTGAATGATCAGGTTGAGTGTGTGAAGCAGAGGAATGCTGACCTGGGTCAAGAGACCCTGTGGGTTTTGAAGTGCGGGAAAAGAGCCTTGTGTGAATTTTGCATTTTCATCACACTCTAAGTAGCTTGGGTGGAATTTTTCCCTTTCATTTTCCCCCAGCACTTGGAGCTGGTGAGATGATTGCTTTGTATTTTGTATTTTCCTTTCTTTTAGTGTTTGTTTTCTTTGCGGAAATGCATATTGCAAATGTCAAGAGCCTCCTGTTCCCGTATCTATTTCATCTCAACATCATGCACTTCTTTGGGCTGACAGATGATTTGTCTCAGTGTTGTAACACTACAGTGTTATGAAAACATGAACCCATAGACCAGATCTGCTTCCCAGGCTTCTTCTTAAAAGTGACACTTGGCCTCTGGTTCATGGCCCCCTGTGCCTATCCCCTATGGCACTGTCTTCTGTTTTGTTATTGGGGTTTATAATGCACTGACCCCCATGGGGAAATTATGGTGAAAAGGGGCTCTACCAGCCTAGGACAGCAGCCAGTGGTCATCACCAGGGGACAGCTGAAGAGCCCTGTGGCAGCCAGAAGACGACTTTTCTCCTACGACATTCACACCTCAGTTTCCTCAGTCAGACATTGCCAAGTGCCCTGACAGGTTTGTCTTTCCGTTCTGCTGCACTCAGCTCCAAAATCTGTGCCTTAATTAAGTCTATGGCACATCTGGATAGTCTGAGCTCTGTTTAAATGGCTTTTCCCTTTTCTGCATCCTTCTGAGCTCTCAGCCTTGGTCAAGATGCCATTGTTTCCTTGGTGCAGCACTGCTGGATTACACACGGTGCCAAGTACCATTCTCCTGCAGAATTTTGAATTTATCCTGTGAGCTATGTGATATCTGTTAAAAGTCGTACAGTACTTGCCAACCTGCTACTATTAAGGGAATAGTGTTACCTTAACCTAGACTGCCCAAAAGAGGAATGGAGGAGCTGTTTCTGGTTCTCCACCTCCTCCTTCTCCCGAAGCTGATTTTTATCTTTTACACCCCCATTTTCCTGTTCTTTGGGGCTTGTTTTCTTCATTCCAGATGCTTTGGAAGAGACCACATGAGCACCAATGTGAGTGGCTTGGTCTTGCAGAGGGAGGTGTAACATGTTCTGGGGTTTTTCTCCTACTTCTGCCCCTGAGCATTAGGGACAATTATTTCAATGATCTAGTTTGCCTCTGGCTTATGAGATGTAATTTTCCCTTTGCTCCTGCCTGCTCTCTGTGCTCCTGGCCCTAGGGCAGAGAGAGGCTTGAAGGTGCTGGAGAAGAGGACTGTTTGCTTGGCTCCAGCCACTTCTGGTAGTGGTAACCCAATGCACTGCTGCCTGTGACAAGCTCATTAACCACTTTGCATATTGGCTCATACCTCCTCCTGAAGAATTTCCCTCTAGGGCTCTAGCTGTGCATTAGCTGGAGTGCTGCTTTTGTGATGGAAACACAGACAGAAACATGAAGTGTCCTCTTGGGGAGTGCTTTAAATAAGACAGAAAACCCCAGTTGTGGTCGAGATGTGTTTTCCCTTTTGTCTGACACCAGAGGGGGACAGAAGGAATGGGACAATGGCCACCATGAACACAGCCCAGGCAGTGGAGAGGGATTGACTTGCATGATTAGAGAAAGATGCACTTGGTCAAGTTGTTTGTAAGATATGGGCAATGTCAGAACAGAGAGAAGACTCTTCCCAGTGTTATGAGCACAACGTTATGGGAGAAACATGAGCAGGACCATTCAATCCCCTGTGCAGGCAACCCCATCCTCTCCTTCATCATCCTGCCAACAGCAATGAAACCCCAGACAACTTACCCTGGGATCTCTTGGTTGGTGCTCGTGGTCTTTGCCCATGTGGTACATGTATAACTGTGGTTCAATGATGACAAAGGATGCAGAGCTCTTCTCTTAGAAACACAGCCAGCAAAACTCCTTCTCAGAGGAAAATAGGAACAAGTGCCACAGTATTGGCTCCCTCAAAACTCTGGGAGGCACTGGTGCAAGTCACCCCCTCTGCAGTGCTTTCACTGGACACAACAGCAGCAAGAAGAACCAGACAAGTCCCCTGACTGAGGTTTTCCCATCTTGCCAAGGACACAGCCGTCCATTCTCTTCTCATCCCAGCTGCCTGTCACAAGGACTATTCACTGAGGTGGGACTGTTGTGTTACCCCATACCAGAGGGATCTGCAGCTTGGCTTTCCGCCCCAAAGGAGCACAGCAGGCTTTTTGGGCTGTGCTGCCCCCTCCACAGCAGTTTCTCTCCTTCAACTAAATACAACAGGAATGCCTGGCCTTATGCACATGAAGCAATGAGCAGAGTAGAACTTTATGAACACAGAGTCAAAATCTCATCTGGATCCTTGGATGCTTCTCTGTGAGCAATAGCTGCAGGGTATTCATTTACACTGCTACCAGAGAAGCCCCTACAACCCCCTGTCCAAGGACTATGCCTTGCACCAGTTGGTGCTAATGGCTGGGTGGGTTCTGCTCTCTGAGTCAATCCCAGTACAGACCTGAAACCGGCCTCAATTCTGCACCATCGCCAAACTGGAACCACTGGACTGAAAATTTATAATAGTGGAATAGGCTGAATGCAGGAGAGACAGGACTCACCGCAGAGATCTTTTATAAGAGAACACAGCGTGCACAAACCTGGCCCAGGGCGCTTTGACTCCCAGCGGTCTGAGCAGGTTTGATAGTACACGTCATCTGGCCCCGACACTTTACTGGAAAAAGTTGTGTCAGAGCAGCAAACTCCAGCTCGGCTTGCTTTGTGAGGATGTGGATGCCTTTAAACCATGTGCTTTACAGGTCTCTCATCCCTGCATAACTCTGCTCATGGCATATGAGATGACTGGGTTCACTCGTGAGCCTTCACTAATTGCAGATGGCAGCACTGTTAAGGGAGTGGTAGATTTTGGTTTCTGGGGGAAGCTTTGCCTTGCTTTTCACCTTCACACCGCATCAATTTATCCCAAGGATCTCCTGATATCCCCCCCCCCTACTCCGCCTCGTTAAAATTGTTGCACAATAATTGTAAATTTTACAGCGCTCAAATTAGATTATTTCCCTTGACACAGAAACAAACAGACTGCTAGGAAATGACCATTTCAGATTACTGGAAGAGTCACACAACGCTGCCGACTCCAGGCCAATTGCTGTTCTCGGCTGCACATGTGCAATCCCAGGGATATCATTTAGGGCTGTGCACATGAAAAGAGAGCGTGCATTGCGCCCCAACACGCATAAATAGCCACGGACCCCATCCTGTGTACTGCTGTCATCAAGTCCAGACCGCTGTGCTCATAAACCAAACACAGTAAATTTAATTAAAGGATGATCCCACAATGCTAATCAGATACATGTGCAGATTCCAACCGTGGGATCAGGCCCAGAGCTCTTGAGGGCTGAGCCCCATCCACTGCTGTGGATTTATTTAATGATTTGGGGACTGATGAACCACAGGATTGGGCTCTGGGTTGTTTTGCTGATGAACCAAAGCACATGCCAAGAAACGCACCCAGAGGTTTTTGCTTCCTTCTCCATGATGTCCCTGTGGCTGGCAGCAGTAACAAGCAGAGCTCCCTGCACCATGCAGGCAGGCAGGTTGCCCAGACAAGTGCCAGGAACAGGCTGCTTTGATCCAGCACCAGGCTATGCCCGCTGTGAATTCAGCTCAACCCTGCGCTGGATTCACCAGGCCACACAGCACCGAGGCTCTGTTCAGCTTCCAGCAGCTGCCAACACTTCAAAAGCAATATCACCCTGGCATTAAACCTGCTAGATGCTGTACAGGGACATCACTGTTGTGGCTATGCTGTACCCTGAAGCCTGTAGGCACTTAGGTCTTGGCTCAGAAATTATGAAAATAAGAGCAAGCGGAGAAATTTTACCATTATTGGTTGTTGAGCATCATCCTCACAGCAACTGTGGCAGCAGGAAGGCATCACTTGCTTGCATGTGGAGACCACAGGATCATTTGCATGGGTTAGAAGGTGTAGGAGAGGCTTGCATGGCTTTTATCTGTGCTCGGTTTGGGCTACAACCCCTGAGCTGAGAGCCTCAGCTGAAGCCCACGCTTCTCCTCTTATCCCTGTGATCTGCTCTTTGGTGGAGGAGGAAAGGAGTTCAGTCTGCTTTATTCAGCACCTTTCCTCCTTTGACAGGAGAATGAAACGCCCTGCCCTGAGTCTCTGTTGTGCAAACAGGAGCGGGAAACCCCATTTTCCACGAGCTGTTCACCGCAATGCTGCCGTCGGCTGCTGCGAGGAGGAATCCAAGCTAATGATAGCAGTTATTCCAACAATGTTAATGATTTGTAGAAAGATGAATTAAGCAAAGAGAGAGAGCTGCACAAGTCTATTATTACCCTGTGCCTAACTCTATTAAAAAGAGCTGAGCTGTTCATCCATTTATGAGCCATTGACAGGGAGGCATATATCTCCATGAAAAAGGTCAGATTGCTCCAAAATGGTCATGGGCACATTTCTTTTCAAGGAGGAGCTCTCTGTGACAGAAAGTCTGTGTTTAGCAGCGGGTTTGCAGACGCAAGGCTGTCTGAAAGACTTCTTTCCTGCCTGCTGCGTGCACAAGGACTTACCTTCAGTTTTTGAGGTGCTGATTAAGGGGACAAGAAACAAAATTCTGCCTTGACCACTTGCTTGCACCTTGCACATGGCAAAGGCTACAAGCCTGTGGCAGAGGAAAACTCTTCATTTCTGGGGCTGGGGCAGGGGCAGGTTAGCCTTGAGGAAAGTTTAGTGTTTTGGATGGGTGTCACTCCTCTGCCCCGCTCTAGTCTAACCCATGGGGCTTTCCCTGACTATCTGTCTTGGAGTATTTTAGGAAGCTGTCATTGTGGTATTGAAGTGCCACTTGTTTAGTGCAGCTGGGATGAGACAGAGCTGAAGTCCTCTATTGATCTGCAGAAGAAAAATAGCCTCAGCAGCAGGGGGGATGCTATTGCTGGCAGCAGCACAGGCTGCCTGGGAGGAGGTGGGGTGCTGAGAACCTGGCTCCTTACCCCTGTGGGTACACACACATCAGAGAGGACCTGGGCAAAGGGCAGGACAGATTTGAAAGAAGAATTACTGAGCTCTAAGTCTGTTTTTGTGTAGCTCTCGGTAGCAGCGAGAGCAGATTAGCCATCACCACCTCAGTATGGGTGCACCAGGGTCTCTAAGTCCTGCCTTGCCATTCTCCCTCAGCCATCAAGCCTCTCTGGTGGTGGCAAAGTCTACTGTTGTTCAATTCGCAATGGGAGTCAAGTGACAATGGCTCTTACCTACTAGTGAACTACACAAGACTCAGCTGGAAATGATGACCTAGAAATAAAGCTTCATATTTCCTTCTGTCTAACGACCTGATGTCTGGTGCTGTTCTCTTCCTCAGAGCAGTTTAACGATGAAGATGCAGGTTCAGCTGGTTCACCTGTTGGAAGCTGTAAAACTCCTGAAAAGTGTGATGTACTTCGCAGGGTCTACTCCTGTCTCTCCCTGCCAGCTGCAAGGAGGTTCAGGAGTGGATATGGGTATGCCTGGAATTTTTGTCATGTCTTGGTTTCAGCATGTTGTGTCACTTCTGTTATATTGGGCCATGGTGTATCATCCCTGATGCCATGATATTATTTGCTGACATCTGAGGAAATAAGATGGAATCAGGGTTTCAGCTGTCAGTGCTGCTGAATATTTGCACTGTGGTGATGTCTAGACAGATGAAGGGAGACAAGGCTCTGTAGTGATGGCAGCACAGCAAAAACAAGGTAAGAAGTAGACAATTGCCTGATGTGTTTTAAGATGAACATGAAAGGGAAGGCATTGGAAGAGGGAAATATCATGTCCGTGTTTTCCACGGCAGCCTGGGCCACGGAGAAAATATGTCACTGATAGAGAGCACAGCAGCCCTCAGCAGGGGAGTGTGATAGACCCTGCTCTGCCTGATCCCACTTCCACACTTCGTTAGATCTGTCCATCCTTGTCTGCCATTAAAAACAGAGGCTGTACCAAAAGGGAACTCCAGCACCACACTTTACCCTCCAAACCTTTAAGAGTAGTCTGCTGTCTAGACAAGGCACACAGTCCTGAATATTTCCTGATATTTCCTCTTATTGATAATGATATGCAATGCAAGATAAGCCCCTGCTGAAGATCAAGTGTTTTTTGTGACATGCAATCCAATTTGCCCACCTCCTGCTGCCAGCCAGAGCCATGCCATTGCAGCTACTTCATGCAAGACAGGAAAGATGCTTGTGAAGCTCCTTTTAAGGGACATTGCTTCCAAACCAAACTCAGCATGTAGGTTATGGAAGGTCGTTCCCTGAGACCAGTGATGGGTGAACAGGTTTGTGCAGAATAAAAGATAGCTCCAAGTGTCTGGGGATGTTCTGACCTTTTTCTCCAGGCTTGGAAAAACCCTATTCAGAAGTTTGCACACAAATTCTGTTGTTAGCCAATTTTTTGTAGGGTTTTTCTGGATGGCTGGGAAGGACATATCTCTCCATTGTGTTGGCTCTATCGTGTTCACTTAACAGGCTTGAAAAAGTCCTGCTAAAACCCAGCACAGCCGTGAGGAAGAGCCTAGGTTGTATCCTCTAACTCCAGATCTTATCGTGGCTTTTCAGCCCTCATCAATTACAGCAATTCAGACGAATGTCTTTTTTGCTAATTCAAACCAAATGACCTAGAAGACATTCAATTGACATCCTAAATAACACGTTGTCTGTCCATTATTCAGGCAGAGTGTGGCTGTAGCTCCCCAAAATCAATGTCCCTCTGCCCGCTGCTAAAGGACTCAATTCTAGCTCCACACATTTCCGAGTCTCCTTACTAAAATCACGGTGGTAGATCTCTGGAGACAACAGCGAAGGTTATGTTAACAAAGATAAAAAGGTTTAAGCTGCTTGGTGCTTTTGGTATCCAGCCCTATTTCCCCTAGTTTTGTGAGCAGAAGTTCACAAAGCAGTTGAACAAAACAAAGCAACAGGTTAAGCAAAGCAACAGGTTCCAAGTTTGAGTAAAGAGTTGGCTGTGGCCTGAAAAGTACTTTGTAAAAAAAAAAAAAAAACAAAACTGGAACTGAAAACTACTTGGACAAGTTGAAGTCCTTAAGGAAGAATACGAGGACTGCAAGCAATATAGTGGATAGTAGGGCTGCTATTTTCTTTCAGAACAGAGTATAGATAAGAACCAAAAGGCACCAAGCAGAATTGATTTCTGTAGCAATTAAACGTACTCACCTTTGAGGAGTTTGTTACAACCTCAGAAAAGAGGAGATAAATGCTTGGGAAAGCAGCAGAAGATGTAATAGAGCATTGTGCACCACAGCCAAGCAATTTGGTCGTCTCCTTTGGGTTTCATAGGATGAGGAGATGATGTGGCTGAATATGTGGCAGAGCTGGAGGGGCTAATTGAATGTTGTTTGATTAGCAACCTCCTGAGGGATCTGCTGTGAGACAGATGGAATTTCATCATTACGAGTGCCATAAAGCATCGCTGATTGCTGGTGGAGAAGATCTTCACCTGGCCCAGAACAGCACTGCCAGCAGCAGCAAGGGAGGAAACTGAAAGGCTGAAAAGATGGGTATTTATAAATACCCAAATCAACTGAGCTGACCAACCATAAAATGGAAAAACTCAATGAAAGAGGAGCTTGTTTTGTAGCAAAATTCGTATATGAGCTAGCTCAGAGTAATTTATGCCTCAAGATGGGATGTGCAGACAAAAAAAGCAACGGCAGCTTACAAAAACAACCTCTGAAATCCACTATTTCACCCAGAGGTAAAGGAAAGCAGCAGGGGGAGGTTTTTATTTTGAGGAGGTGGAAGATGCAAGAAATATCTGCTTTCTAAAAGGCAATGATGGACTTTATGGCGTAAATGTAGAGTCGAACTGCCTGTCAGTTTCCACAGAAGCACATCCAACACCCATCAATGAATTTATACTCCAAAGGGCAAAAGAGGACTGAACCCACTGCTGTGTGCCACACTGATACGTGGGCTTGCTTTGGAGGACTCCTTCTGGTGACAGACTCATGGTTTGTTTCTCTAAAACACAAATGCAGAGATAAAATATGGATTCCTCCTAAATACCTAGGCCAAACCCAAAACCTGTCAGATAGATATCATATCATTTGCAAGAATTAAAAGGGAAATGTCAAATAGACCCTGCACATACACTATTTCTCTGTGAAAATACATGCAGGTGCATATAAAGGGTTAGGACATCTAGAAGGGAGAATAACAGGGATTTATGGAGAGGATGGGCTCCTGCCGAAATAGCTGCTGGTAGGGTTAGCTCCCACTGCCCTTGGAGGGAGGATTGAGGAGGGGTGGTGAAGGAGGGCATCATTCACAGCTGTTCTTATCTGCCTGCATTGCACTTTGAGTCCCTGTGTTTGAATCAGGAAAAAAAAAGTTTCCTCTGCAGCAACTGAGCACGAAGCCACGTGGAATCAAGCCTCTGAAGGAAACAAGCATCCCGTCCCTCGGACCCATCCCGTCAGGGCAGGGCATGGGGATGGAAAGCTTAGTGGAGTGGGTGCACGGCAGCAATCTCTGCAGACAGTGATAGATGAACACAGTGAGGATCTGATTACCAGGAGAACAAAATAGGCAATGAGAAGCCTCAGAGAGCATCAAAGAGCAAAAGAAACTTCACTGGAAGGGAGCCTGTGTTTTACAGCAAGAGTAGGTGGTGGCCTCAAGGGCAAGAGAAGTTATTTCAGTAACTGGGGGCAGCATAACTTCATAACCAAGTGTCTGTTCTCTTGTAAAACCAGAAGTGTTGTAAGATCCAAAGTGTAGTACCTGGAGTACCTCGTGGGCAGGGAGAGGATTCACCTTATGGTGTTCCCTTGTGGCCTTTAAATAGGCCAGCCACCTCAGAGGCAACTAACTTATGAAACATAGTTAAAAAAAAGATTATGACAGTTGCTCTCAAATATTTAAATTCCTTTAGAGTCATCACATGAAAACCTGAGGTGACTTGGCACCAGTGGAAAAAGTCAGAGAGGATCACGAGAAATCTAAAAAGCCATGAGGTCATGGCAAGTGCTTTCCATTTGGACCGTCTTAAAGATCATCAGTGCCACATCCTGTGACATTTTGGTACATAATGTGAAGGCGACTGGAGGGTGGACAGATGGCTTCATCTTCAGGTCAGTGACTAGGGCAGAAAAGACTAAATTAGCTGATAAAAGAAGGCTAAGTTGCTGTGCTGGGAACAAAACATCTTCATCTCTGTCTAGATGGGAAGTACTTTATTTGTGTGGCAGATCAGAGCCTATTGAAAGGATCCTTCCATGGAAAAAAGGCAGGCTGGCCAGTGCACCCAAAAAAGGAAATAGTCTGTAAGGTGAAGGCTAATGTAGCCATCCTCCCTCTACCAACAACTGCAGAGATGGAGTCACTCAAAAAAGAGAGGACATCTCCTACCCCATCCCAGGGAAGCGGTAGCTTGGACACATCACATGCTCTGTGCACAGTGCACACTGTGTTACACTCAGAGACCAAGAATTGTATCAAATGCATCGAATATTTTTGTCTAAAATATTTTCAAAGGTGATGAGGACCTGAGAAGTCCATCAGCATGGTTCTTGCAAGGAATTCTCTCCTCCCGTCTCTCCCCAGCACCACTGGGATGCTCAGCATGTAGGATTGATCTCTTGTGATTTAAAAATCTGTGCTGTGGGACATACATACCCACAGAACAAGGATGTTCATGGTGACCTCAGTGGTCTCCACTGCTAGTTCAGAAACAGCAAACCAGTTGCAGGTACACAGAAACAACCAGTAGGGATTGTGGAGGTTGAAGAGTAATGATTGTGAACATACTGAAGACTTTCTGGGCAAGGCCAGGTTGGTTGGGGCTTGGAGCAACCTGGTCTAGTGGAATGTGTCCCTGCCCATGGCAGGGGTTTGAAACGAGACGATCTTTAAGGTCTCTTCCAACTGAAACCATCTGATGATTTTGATTCCAAGTGGTGTCTGAGGCTTAAGACCATATCACAACAGTGTGTCTACCAGGTGATGTTTAAATATTGCAGCTTTGGCCCCTCTTCCATGAAGGAGCGGAGGCCATGAGATATGTGTGCACCACTTGGGGCCAGGGTGAAGGGGCCTTCTCAATTCCTTGGCTATTAAAGGGGGACACCTCTGCCATGTGAAGGAGAGGACATGGGTGCCATGGGGAACAGGTATGAAATAAGTGACATGAAAGAGCCTCTGGTTTTTAATGCAATGCATATGAACTCTAGTTAACTGTCTTGGTTGTTAATGCAATGGAGAGATAGATGTCACAGAAGTGTTAATATCTTAACCAGGGCATTATGGAATGCAACACCCTCATTGTGTCTTTTCTGCAGCTCTGTGATAAATAAGGCAGCAGGTTCCCACCTGCAGTGCTGTGAGCACTATTGGGTTTTCTTCAACCAAACAGTCTCTTTGCTCAAGGAATCATTTTTTCCCCCACCATCCTTGAAGCCCTGAGGAGCCTGATCTTTTTTGGGTAAACTTGATCCTTGGTTATATGAAGTTATTTCCTTTTACTCCCTTTCCTTTATTTCAAGGAGAGCATAAAAAGCTGGGCTAGTCTGGAAGACTTTTATCGGCTCCCTGGAGGCACATCAGTCAACAAATGTTTGCGATTGTGTGGGTGCCAGATACGTGCCTTAACCCGATCAGCCCAGGTTTGGAGCCTACAGGTGCTCTTAGAGAAGGATACAAGGACCCGTGAAAGGAAAAGCTGAACTAATCTGCTGATGGAGATGGGGAGTGTAGTCTCTTCTTCCTTTCCTTCCCATGTCCACACCAGCTCCTACCGCAGAGCAGAGAGGTCAGGAAGGTCATGCAGTGGAAGAGCCCAAAGCAAACCCACATTGAACCAGTTTGTGTTTGCAGAAAAGAAATAAATAAACCCCCATCCCAGTCGGCTGCTCAGCCGTGAGCGTGCAGCGAGGTGTGTGCCGTGCGTGGGACCGCAGACTCCTTGCCAGCACCTCTCAAAACTGAGCACAAAAGAGCACGGTTTGGCTTAGCAGCTGCTTTTTGGAGTTGTCTCTGGCTGTCATTTTTGGGAAGGGGTGGGGGCAGGGAAATTGGGTTGGGTGGCAGATGGTGTTAAACAGGAAAGGAGGCAGTGTTTGTTTGCAAACATGGCGAGGTGTCGTTCCATTATTGCCCGGCGCTCTTGACAAAATCAGTGTGGGAGCTTCCTGCCAGCTACCGCAGCCCCGCGACGCTGCGCGGCAGATGAATCAACGCCAACCCGGGAGCAGCTCCCTGCCCCAAAAGTCCCCGCTGCGAGCGCGACGAGCCGGGGCAAACCGCGGCAGAGATTCGCTGCCAGGCACGAACGAGGACGGCGGTGCCCCGCATTTCAAGGCTAGCACGGGGCACTTCAGCGTACCTTCAGCCAGCCTGCATCTCTAGCTGTTTGTTTCTCCCCCTCGCCGTCCTCGGAGACGGAGTGATGTCTGCAGGGAGAGGGAAGAGCCGCCCGCCGACGCTCTGGGAGGCGGCGAGCGCGTCTCGCCGTGCCCACGCGGCGGGATCCGGGCGTTTGGGACCAGCGCTCAACCACGGCGCTGCTTTCACTTCATTCCTGCGGCAGGGAACAGGGCTGGGGGAGGGTGTCACAGCCCTTCCGAGGTGGCACGAAAAGGGGCAGGCTCGCGTCTGCAGCCGTGGCAGGTCCCTTCCAGGAAGGAACCCCGCTGTGGGTGCTGATGGAGACCCCGCCTGCGTGGGGAGCATCCTGCACCCTCAGCACCTCTCTGGGCATGCAGCGGTGAAGCCTCTGCACCCTTTGCACGTCGGGTATAGCTGCTGACAGCTCCTCCAGAGCAAGGCGGGAGTCGCAGGAGTTTGGCATGTTTAGGAAAGTCAGCTTTGCCATGATCACAAGTTTACTGGTGGTGGGGTCAGGGATTTTAGCCTTCCCTATAAGGCCCCGGGTCACAGTCAGCCTGGCAGGGTTTTGAGTGGCCGTCCCTGGTGTCAGATGTGGGCAGGACGTGGGACCCGGCAGTGCCCTGCTGAGCCTGCTGTAGTGGGCATCTCCCTGCCTGTCGGTCCATGGCAGGGGAGTGCTGGGGAGTCAATACCCTGCTAACCCTGGGGCTGCAGCCAAGACTGCCTCCATGGGCGCTGAGGGGGTTAAGGACTGAGGCTGCTTTAATGAGAATTCCCCTAAGCCACCACAGACTCTCTTTTTTCTTTCATTTTTCTGAAAACATGGTGTTTTAGGACACTGCTGCTTGTGCATCTCTTTTCCTCTCCTGCCGGGAGAGCCAGGATTGATGACTCAGAAATTGCTAAAAACATCACGCTCAGCACTGCCACGATCAGGAGTCTGGCTTAAAAATCATAAGATTTCTACCAAACAGAAATCAATTCTTCTCCCTTGCCCTCTAGTGTTTTTGACCTGGAGGTCATGCTTTAGTCCTCAGCTCTGAGGAATGCATGATTTTATTCAGTTTGTTTTTTAATGGAAAATAGGAGTTCCCATCTTGTATGAGAGGGCTTGAGCACAGTACCAAGTTATGTGCCTGTCCCATGAAAAATGAGAATGCTGCCCACATTCAAGTGTAGGAAACACCAGGAAGGACAAATGCAAACACCCAATTCTGCACCATTAACTTCTATATGAATATTAATGGCCAAGGCACCACTGCAGTGAGTCAAGATCTGGGGAGGCAGGTTGTCTCCAGATCCTGTGACCACTTGCCAACAGGAAAAATGAGTGAACTTTCACTGGCTGTTTTTCAGGGCTGGATATTGTACTTTAACGAACAATCAGAAGGCAACTAGCTGGAAAATAACAGGACCTTTAACAGCCTTGGTGCTTAATTTACCATGTACTTTTTCTTACATTCTCCCTCTCATTGCTGATATTATATCAGCATGACCGCCTCCCTGACATCAGTTTTATTCAGATACTGCTGTTTCATCTCGCCTCTGCTCCTCAGTCTGCTTCCCTGGGCCATTTCACCAGGTCTGCCTCACCTGTCAGAGCAACCCATCACTGCCTCCTCAACCCCAGCCCGTTAGGAAAGGCTGCACCCTGGAAACCTCCATCTCCATGGTCCAAACACCAGCTTCTCCATTGGATTCAGGGCTGGTTTCAGGGGTGCTGAGCCCACCCTGTTGGTGGAGGGGGCTGTGTGTGGCGGCTCTCTGGATAGAGTCATTTAAACCCGGGATTTATGTGTTCTCCACGCTTTAATTGCATCAAGGAATCTCTCACTCTGGCAGTGTGTAATCTCTCGACATTTCACATGCTCTGCCCGCGCGGTGCCAGAAGATGAATGGCCCATTCAGATGGGGAGTGCTTCACATCCAGATACGCTGACTTACAATGCTGATAGACTGGAGCAAGAGATGAAGGATAGCAGCAGTACGGGTAACTTGTTGTGCCTAGCAAACCTCGTGGATTCAAAAATAAAATGCACTCTCTGTTTATCTGTAAATGATGGCATTTTCACTCGCCTGGCTTCCCCCTTGCATCTTCCAGCAGATCTCCCTGTTTGCTAGTCTCTAAACGATCTGCAAAGCATATCTTGGCCCTCAGGGTTTGCAGGGTGGTGCTCCAGAGCCAGCCTTGGTAGAACAGGCTTTTGAGGAAACCTGAAAGCTCTCTTTAGAATATGTATATAAGTATTGTTACTATTTGGCACTGAATCTGTCACCTGAAATGACTGAGATTTTCTTAATGATGCATGCACATTTGGCTGGCTCCTTTTCTCTGCTCTCCTTAAAATACTTTTGTTATTAAATATTGTGGAGCAGAAGTCCTAAATTTAATTTTTTGGCATGGTAACAAATAGGAAGAGACCACACCATACCATCAGACAGAGTGGGAAGAAAGAGGTGACTTTATCTTCATCAGAGACCTAACACTAAATAATTTGCCCAAGGTCATACAGAAAATCTGCATCATCAGATCAGGGAACTAAAACCAGGTCTTTTTTCGGAATTTTGATCATAGCACAAATTTTATCATCCCAATCTGCTGTATTTTCACATTGAAATATATAACTTACCTCTAGAACAGGCAAAACCTGCTTACAAAGGATACTTGCACTGTGTTCCCATCCAGTCAGAAGATCCACTGTGAATACATTCAAATGTTCTTCTTTAATTTCTGTATTTGCACTGAAGTGTTTGGAATAGATGAAGGAGTTAATCTGTATTGAGATGTGGTGCAGCACATGCAAGAACAGCCATATCAGACAAGTTTACGTAAATAAATAGATAAATAGAAACACGAGTCAGAAGTTGGCTGATCTGAAATCTCAATGCTTATAAATCAGCAAATGTGAAGGTTCATCCGAGGAAGGAGTAGAAGGGAATGTGTCTCACTGAAACTGAAATGTTCTGTTTATTACAACCACCCAGATGATAGCTAGTAAATCTTATTTCCTTGCCTAATAAACATTAAGTTACTTGTGCAGAAGAGGAGCAGCTCTGGCAGAATCTGAAGCTTAGCTCAGAGCAATCCCCACTCTGGCTGGAACTAGTTAAAGAATTCTCCTGCACAACTGCTCCTTGGTGATTGAATCTCTCCATAATTTTAAGTCTGGAGGCTTTCTGTCAGGCTCATATGAAAATTCTTGGAATTTTAGAAACATTTCTGAGAGAGGGAAATCAGTGTTGGCCCACATCTATTTGTCAAGTGCTAGGTCAGGGAAGAGCACAGTGATGGAATTGAAAGGGAGGGGTGGTCCTTTCATTTCAGTGGCAGCCTTATGAAGCACTTAACAGAGTGAAAAAGTGATGTAATTACACATATTTGACCAGTCATACACTTGAAAGTCAGGAAGAGAGGCCTGTCTGCCATGACCCAGGTGTGATCCAGGGGAGGATGTGTGCATTCAGCTTTCAAAGATGCAAAGGACTTTGCCCTCTAATCCACCAGCTGCAGTTATGGTCCCAATGTTCATTTTCTGAGTTGATGTTTCCTGGCCATAGCCTTCTGCCTTTACATGAGCTGCCTTGGAATGTTGACCAAATATAGCTTAAATTATATCTTTCTCTTCTTCTGAGAACATATGAGGAATGATATGAAAATCTGGATTTTTTTAACACAGAAATCACAGTTGTAAATGTTGTCCTGTGTTTGAATAGACCAGCAAATAACTGCCTTTAAAAGGGGGGTGGGGCTTTGAAATGGATACAGCAGTAAATTTGCTTGTTTATCATTGCAGAGAGTAACATGATGAGATGCTGTCTACTTTAATTTCCACTAATTTGGCAAGTTACTGGAGTAACTCTGGGTCCAGATTTTTGGAAGATCTTGGAGGCTTTTAAGTGTATCAGAAAATCTGGCTCTTATTTTAGGTGTCTAAATAGGAATCAAACACTTGTAAAACAATCTAGCCCAGTTGTGGGTGCTGAGCACTTAGAAATATGGCCTTCAGTTATCGAGAAAATCTGGCTGCTAACATATCTTAAGACCGAGAAAAACATGGCTGGAACATCAGGCCAAAGGAAACAATTTGTCTCGTAATGACAGGGTTGAGAGGTAGATGATATTCTTTCAAATACGTACAGTACCTAGGTCTGGATGATCTCTGCTTCCAACTAGATGAGGATATAAAGACACTGGTAATGAGATTCATTACAGCAGCTTTCTAATCTCTTTCGCTACAAAATACATTACATTTGGAATTTAACTGTGTGTGCAGCACACCAGGTGGCCAAGCTGCTTTTACTGGGAGAAAATAAAGAAGCTGAAATGCACTGCTATGTAGTGCTCTTAATGCCTAATAATGTCATAGAGGAAGAAGTATGCTCCTGCTCTCTGTTGCTGATGACTGCCGAGCGAAGCACATGTTATACAAAGTCACATATGCTGGAGAATAACGCTGCTGTGGGAGCCCTTAGCTCACTGGTATGTGACACTGCAATGTGATTAGGAAAGAAATTACATACTGGCAAAGAGCTTTCCCCCATTTCGAGACTGAGAGAGAAGAATCACCCCCTTGGAAATGTTATATCTGAGTGAATTTACTTTTCCATGGGCTGATATTCTTCTAAGGAAGAAGGATGTTCCAGCCACTGCTCGGCAGAAAGGACATTTTTTTTTACTTTATTGGCCCAAGCTGGTCACGGGGCTGTGGAACAAATTTCGTCCTGGGTGAAGCGGAGAGCATTTCTCCTGTTTCAGGGGAAATTTAGTCCGAGGTTTGTGTTGTGCTGAATTTGAATATGGAGACTTAAAAATAGGGCTTCTAGTTCACATCCCAGTCTCTGAGGTGTTCTTGCTAACGGTGGAGGTGTGTTGACATGGCAACTCCCTAAATCTAGCCCTGAATGCTGTAAGCTTAGCTCCTGGCCTACCAGGACTCAGAACTCTTCTGATTGAAAGACTAAGTCAGGGCTTTCTGTCTGCTGAGGATGATGTTTTATCGTGCAGGTGAAGTTGACCTATGGGGTTTTTTTCTCCTAATTGCATAAGACCCCTCAGAAATTTTGCATTTTAGTTTAATAAGAGCAGAGCTGGGCTGCTCACCTGTAGCATGTGGTCATAAAACTGTGGCAAACTTGATTTCCCCCGTTTGCTTCCCGAGCCTCTCATGATGCAGAATTCCTTTACCTTTCTCTTTGTCCCCATCTTTTTTGGTTTTGGTTGGAAGCTGTGTACAGGCTGTGAGGCACAGTGCAAAAGCTATTTCCAGCTGTTTGCCATGGCTCAGATTCACTCTTTGCCATGGGCTGGGATCCAGTTGCAGGACAGATGCTTTACAGTTTTGTTTATTGGATTTTCTACACAAAGGCTTGTGCTCCACATTGACTGGGAGCAGGTGGCTTGTAGAAAGGAAAAAAAACCCCACACCATGTTTTTGTAATTTTTTTGACTGTCTACGGATTCTTGTGACATACTGATTGCAGCTGGTTGTGCAAAAAGGCAGGGCTGGAGATATCCATGAGACTGCCATCCCATCACTCACACAAAAACACTGATGATCCAGGACTTGTGTTTTTTCAGAGGTTGGCATTGCTCATGCCGTGGCCCATGGGTGAGCTTGGCCAGCTCATTTCCCTTTCCCTTCTCCCATAAATTCTTATTCCTTGGGAAAGCTGTAGACTGTGTGGGTGACTCTGGAAGTCTATCACGTGAGATCCCAAAAATGCTGGAGAATCACCTAAGAGTGACCAAAATGCACCCAACCCTCACCGTGCAGTACCTACGTACACGCCTATGTCCGGCTGTGCAGCAGGTCTGCTCCCGCCTCTTGTCACGTGCAGGACGCCTGCCTGCCATTGCAAGGGTGAAACTGTCACTTTGGTGACAGTTATGTTGGGTATTTCCTCAGTCTGTCTTCACTGCTGTCATGGATGTTGCTTAGAATGGATTGAGAAATGAGGCTACAGAAAGATGTAGGTAAATTGGTTCACTTGAAAAGACAGCAGGAAACTGAATAAACCACTGAAGTCCAACTTCTGGGGTTGGCCCCAAATGGACCTGAGCAGTGCCTGTGCTCCTTTCCTGACCTTCTCTTTCCTCCATCATGTGAGCAGATATGAGCCCTTGTGTGGGCAAAATTTGGGTGTCTCCCCATCCTTGCTGGATCATAGCAGTCATATAAAGGTATGTGCAAGAAATTCCCCTTATGGGACTGAGGGATATCTGCTTGTGGTCCGTGTGAAATCCCACATCCCTGGGGCTCCAAAGGAAAAAAGAATAGCAGCAAAAAATAGACTAGTTTGGGTGGAAATCCATGGAATATCTTCACCATGTAATTTTAAGGTGAAATTCAGGGGGGATATGGAGAGCTCTCAAAAAATAATCATATAAAAGACTTGGGAGCCATGTCAGCACATGACAGCAGCGGGGTTGGATTTGGATTGCTCTGAGCAACCTGGTCTAGTGGAAGGCGTCCCTGACCATGGCAGGGGGGTTGAAACTGAGTGATCTTTAAGGTCTCTTCCAAACCAAACTATTCTTCAATTCTGTGACTCTCAGCTTATGCACTTAAAGGGAGGGATGAGGTGCATGGTCCCAGCAGCATGAAGAGCAGATGAGGAGCCAGGATCCTTTGTTCGTAGCTGTGGTGATCAGTGTGTGAGCAATCCTGATGTCAGCACAGGTTTGTGTAAACCAGCTGAGCTAATTAAGTGTGAGTAGGTGCAGATTTGGAAAAGATCAGCATCTATTAGTGGCAAAGTCACAAGCATGAAAAGAAGCTGACTTTCTGAGACTGCTCACAGCCAGCAGGTTGCCTGGCTCCGGGCATGACTGAAGAACTTCTGTGGAAATTTAGGAACTAAGGATAAAAATTACTTCACTTTAATATACAGGGAGGTTAACAGGAGCCTGCTGGAACCCTTTAAATTGGCGAGTAGCCCCATGGAGCCTGGGACATGTTAAATGATTGTCCTGGTAACTCAAAGCACAGCTAGGCTGGAAGTGTTCACCTCTATCTTGTGAATTCCTTAAAGAACAAACACTGTACAAAGCTCGATAAACAACCAGATCAAATCTCGATGGAGAGGCACTAGGAAAGCAGCTTGACAGAAGCATCTCTGGAGCAGCACTGTGTAAAAAGGAGAAAATCACTCAGAGATGCAGGCTGGAGCTGATGTCTGCTCTGCAAGTATTTACTGGCAACATGGGGGTGAAGTGTTTTGGGCAGGGCAGGTGCTTTTTGTTCAGTGTTTTTGAAGCAGGAATTAGAAAACTTTTCCAAGGTCTGAATCAGTCTTTCAGACTTGTTTGATGGACCAGAAATGAACGTCAGTCCCTATTAACGCCAAAAAACATTGTGTTCATGAGCTGTATGAAATGGAATTGTGGCTTGTGGAAAGGCCACAAGCACTCCATTCCCAAGCCTGAAGTGCATGGGATTCGGTGCAAAAAATCTCTTTCCTAAGCCTTCCTCGCCATCTATTACTTCTCTTTGTTGGGGAAATTTCAGTGTCTCTAGATCCCATAAACTCAAAGTATGTCCTCCCCGAAGCACCATTATATCTCCCTGCTGATGGAGGTAGGTTCCTAAACTCCTGGCATGAATCTACAATATGATGCCTCCAAGAAAGCCCACAGCTGGGGTGACTGTGCCAGTCAGCTTGGTCCCAGCTGAGTGGCAGGGACTGGAGGCTCTGGTAGGATGAGACCAAGGAGGGGCAGCTTGGAGGTACCCATGGGAAGCAGCTGAGCATCCCTGTCTCCTGGTGAATCCCAGTCCAGGCCTGGTGGATGAGGTTTATGGAGCAGTAGGTGGCTCGGGGAGGAGGAGGGCTGTGGAGTTACACAGTTGGGTGTATGGGTGGGTGGGCTTTTGTGGGCATGTGAGGGATGCAGACCATGGTGGGATCCATGGGATCACACATAGGAGGACACCGTGCCATGCACAGGGCTGAGGGACATGGGGAGCAAATAGGGGAGGGCTGTGGGGTTGCGTGGATGGGTCAGGGTTCTCTCACAGACACTGAGCGTGCTGTTGCATCCTGGATAAATATTGCTGTGACATTACTGTCCTTGAAAAGCAAAAAAAAAATTGGTATCTCTTATTTGGCTGGAAATGGAGATCTCTGAGCCTTGTGGACATAACACCCTTGTCATGTTTACGTGTGAACTGCTGGCTTTCCTCCAGCCTACCTGCACTTTTGCCTAAGCCCTTATGCCAGGCCCCTTATCATGCCACGCTTTGCTGTTTGCACCTTGCTGATGGGCTGCCAAGACAGTGCACGGGAACGTCACCGTTCACTTTGTCACCGTGTCACCAGAGTGGAAGGAGGCGGTGGTGACATGCAGGTCTTCTTCCCTGCCCGCCTCTTCCCTGCTCTGCTGCTCATGGCAGCACCAGCACGACTCCTTCCAGCTCTTCGTCACCCTTTGCAGAAGGTGGATGTGACTGGGGGCATCTCCCAGGTGCTCCAGGTCTCTCCCATGGGTTGGAGGACGGAGTTCAGCTTTTTCCTGCCATGGCACCATGATTCCCAACCCAGGGCAGTGGCACTGGAGGGTGCCTGGTCCCTGCTGTGGGTGCTAAAGGGCAGACAGCCCACCCAAACCCGCTATGGATATGGGTACTGATTTCTTCAGGGAAAAAAGAGGAGAAAAATCTTCTCTCACAATCTCATTCTCTGCCATCACGTCCAAGTGCAAAAACCAGCTAAAAGAAGGAAATACAACTGCTGCCCTCATGGCAGTTCAGTATTTGGGCTTTGTAAGGTTGTTTCTTTTAGGATGAGGAAGCAGAGAGGCGGGCCAGGTACCAAACCCATAGGATTTCATCTATTCGCCAAAGAATGTCAGCAAAATCCTGTTTCTCTAAATGCAGTGGGGGCAATGAACAGGCATCCACATTGACTTAAAGAGCCCTAAGTGCAAGCAGCTTGTCTTTTTGTCTCTTCTTAGGACCCTGTTCTCGTAGGACTTCATTTCACTAGCATAAATCCTTGTCTAAGCATGTCCAAAACCAGGGAATTCCTCCTTTAAGGGTCTTCAGATGCAGCCTGAGGTGGGATGAGCCCATGGGCAGCTCTACACAGTGTTTATGGATCAACATGACCTGACCAAAGCCTGGCAGACTTCTTGGCTATGATGGGGTCAAACTTGATATTACATCTAAATCCTGTGAGCAAGGAGGACATTGATGATGAGCTCTGGAAGGTGGAGCAGCAGTGAGCTCATCACTGTCGGTATTTATAGAAGGAGCAGCACTCATCAAATCAGTCAGATTGCTGGTGGGGCTGGTTGTAAACAGGCAATTGCTGAACTGCCATCAAGTCTCAAAGGACAATAGCGTGAGTGAAACACCAGTTTATGGTTGTGGGGGCTTTGAATGAAGTGGCCCCTACCCCTGGCCTCCAGGAAATGAGGCAGAGGAAGCTGGATGGGGGCTGGATCACCCAGGTTTCAGTTGTGCTCCTTGAACATAGAGCACACACCAAAATATCACACTTAAAAGGTGAAAGAGAATACTTACCATGATTTAAAACACTCTCTTGCCTGCCCCCTAAGTATTTTTAAAACTGAAGGATAATGTCAGACCTTTGTCTTGCATGAAGAATGAGTTCATTTCCTATTGAAGCATGACTAGCAGAGAATGACTAGTATGCTTGGAAGGCACCGAGCTACTGGTGCAGCAGTGGGTAATTTGTACACTCTGCTGCACGCAGTTTGTCCTCCAAAAACGTTGGCTGAGTCTTTAGCTGCTTCCCCAGTCTTGGTCCTAGGAAAACCACTGGGATCTCTCCTCCTGCATTCAAGTGGGTGAAGATTCAGGCTGAGGAACTCTTCTGCCCAGGTCTAGCTCTGCAGAGGGTGTTTGATTGTCCCACGGAAGTGAAAGAAGCATGGTCCCTTGTAGGGAAGCCTCCTGGTGCTGCACTATTCTTTGGAGCTGATGTTCCTACAGACGGGAGCAAATTCCTGTGAGAAACAGGGTGGAGGATTTACACCCATTTTGCTTCAGGTGTGATTCTGCTGGCCTAGTTTATGCACCTAAAAGACAGTTTTAGTTGCAAGCTCAGAGAAAGTTTGAGTTTGAAGCAGTTCAGGGCATCCTTTCCAACCAAGTGAAGAAGGAAAGGGTATTCAGCTCCTCCAAGAGGTGCCCACAGAGTCCTTGCATTGTTTGAACTTGTTTCACCACCACAAAGAGAAAGCTCTGGCCTAAGTGTTCAATTTACAGTAGCCTAAGGAATTTGTGATCAGACCCAAATCATCTAAATCAGGTCTGCTGTCCTTTTGTCCTGATAGTGCATATCTGAGGACAAAGCAGTGTGCTGCTGCAAGAATAATGTCAGCAGGATTTCCTAATCTCCTTGTTTCCTAGCTCCAGGGGGAGACAATGGTCTGCATGGGTGATGAGTCAAGGCTTCTGATGCCACCTCCTGCGCTGTCGTGGATTCTGTCAAGTGCAGGTTTAGGTCAGCTTGATAGAAGGGTGAGAGGGACCTGTTGGACCTTGATTAAACAGAATTGAATGACCCTGGAGTAAATCAGCACCTGGAAGCTTCTTCACTTTCTTTTTTGTTTGGTTTTTTTTAACCTAATTCCGACCATTTGGAAACATTGACTCATTGCATTTCTGCAGGTAGAACCTGTCTCTTTACACAGTGCAGCTCAGCTGGTCCTTCTCAGAGCTCTCAGCATCTCTTGTGGGCACTGGTTGCTGGACCAATGCATTGATGTGAAATTTTGGTCTCCGTAGGATTGTGTAAATGTGTCTTTCCCAAATTTCCCCTGAAAATTGGACAGATCCCTGGATTCAATTTGCGTGGACCTAAGAAGACAATGGGATGACAACAGGAAGGATTTGTGGGGTGTGTGTTGCATGTCTCTGGAGTCAGCATCCTCACAATAGACGGACAAAATTTGGTCCTGGCTGCAGGAACCTCGAGCTTGACGCTGTGTCTCAGAGCCACACAATGTAAATGTTTATTGCCTTCTTCCCGTGGGCCTGTGGCTTGTGTTTTGAGTCCCATGCGATGCAGCGAGGAGGCCCTCCAGAGAGCAGGGCCATAAAGGAACCAGAGGCCAGATGTGTACGAGACCCCAGCCCAGAGAAAAGTCCCCGCAGTTTGACTCCGTCAGGGCTGCAGGGCATGGAGAACAAGGGAAAATTGAGTCAGCCCCGGGATGCCATCCGGTCTTTAGGGCAGACAAATGCATGTAATCTCGGCCGGGGCTGTAAAGCGGCATTGCTAGGCTGGAGGAGAGGAATGCGCGGCCGGGGAGCTGCGATAATGGAAGGAGGGGCTCGGGAGAAAGGGGAGAGGAGCGGCGTTCGCTTTCCCTGTCTGTGAACTTGATGCAGAGAGACGCTGGTAGTTTCCAATAAGCAGTTCATTTATCTTAACTTAATGCCTTTTTACTCCATCGCTAGCAGAGTGATCCCAATTAAGGCAGCGCAGCAGGGCTTCCTGTATAAACCTCCTAACACCGCCAGCTACGTTATTTGCTACAACCAGCCAGAGTTATGATCACCAGTGAAAAATAAGCTTCCTATCTGGCAGCTGGCCAGATTCATCCCAGCAAAGCTGCGGAGTAGCAGGGCTGGGAGAGGGAATGCATTGAAATGTAAAACAGTTAACATTTCTACAATACATGTCAGCATCCACCAAGCAGTGTGGGCAATTAAGTAATGTTACATTGTACACTTCACCTTGGAAGAAAAGCTCATTTTGATAGAATAAAATACCCAAATGCCACAGTCTCTACTGCTGAATTCAAACCTAAGGCAGTGTTTTCCCTTCTATGCACAACGCCTAGCACAGAAATAAGAAGGGGGAATAAAGCAGCATGATTTTTAGACTTAGAAGATAAGTAAAAGTGTGGGCCCTCTGCCAAGTTTCTCACCATTTAGCAGTGCTGAGATGGGATAAAGAGCAGATTTCTGACTGCTTCCCACAGCCACTTTTCTCGTTTTGCAGAGCTGTTTTATATTAGAAAATTGTTGAAAATCTTTCACTGCGTCTTCCCCCCCACACCCCCCGTCTCCTCCTCCCCCCGGTTTTCTGTGGAAGCAGCTCCTGTAGGGGTACTGACATCACCCTGCATGGGAGCAGTTTACTTGTAGGAATGATAAAGCCCTTCAGTGGAGTGACCCAGGAAAATGGTTGTGGCTGCACATGTCAGTCCTGCTGCACTACTGGTTTTTAAGGTAGTGTGTCCCAAAATTTACTGTGATAGCCTTGCTGGAATCCTATGGACAGCCTTGAAACTGGGCAGGGACTTCACTGAAAAATCAAATAATGTTTGTGCATCTGGGCCATTAGTCTGAATAGCTGAACTCAAGAGATGAATGGAAATTTCCTGTTGCTTGAGCTCACCAAAAGGGAAAACCTGTCTTTACATTAAAAAAAAAAAAAAAAAGAGAGAGAGAGAGGAAAAAAAAGATATAAGCAAAAAACTCTAGTCTCTAAATTCCTGTGGGTTCTATTAAAATTCTTCCTCTGCTGGTATGTTATTGGAGAGCCTTTAGCTTTAAGAACTGATTGTCCAGTACTGCTGGCTTGTCTTTTTAAAAACCTGGATGCTGACTGGAACCAGATGAAAAATTATAGCTGAAACGTCTATTGGGAAACTAATTCTGGGAGATATTCAACAGAGTTTCAGGCTCATTTCTGATATCCCCAGATGCCAAAATGGTAAAGAGGTACTGCACATGCTGCAGAGAAATAGAAGGAGAGGAGTGGGGAAGGAGGGAGCAAAAATAAAGTGGCAAAATTGTTAGCAACACTGGGAGGTGGAACATTTTAAACAGGTCTTTTCTCTTTGGTCCAGGAACCTCATGAATGCTACTGTTAGTTTAGGCATCAAACATAATATAATTATGATATTCAAGGAATAAAGTTCCTAATTGCAGCTATGTGCAGTTTCTGAGAGGTGTTTTGAACACACAACCTGTTGTTATTGAAATGTAAAATGGCTTTTTCTGGGGTTTTTTTCTGAACCTCTCTGTCTGGGGGCATTGTGTGCTGGTGCTGCATCTTCCTTTGGTGTGGTATTTTGGAAATTGGGCTCAGATTCAGAAGGCAGGCTCTGCTCTTAACACTTTGAGGGTGTAGGAGGCTGGCTTTGATATTTTGCATCAGTTCTGCTGAACCTATTTCAGGCTGCAGTTTGATGGTTTACACAAGAAAATAATCTGAAGAAAGTAACATTTAAAACCTGATTGTTCATGAGCTATCAAAGCCAGGAGAAATTGTGTATAATGGGAGAGCTGGGAATCCCAATTGTGCAGAGATTCCCTTCTGGTCAGCAATTTTATGTTTCCTAATAGTCACTGGTTATTCATACTATACAGGGAACTATTTTTACAGACATCCCAGAAGAACAAAACTGGGCTTCTCAGGCAGCCAGGACTGAATTTACTCCCAACAATGCTGTGTCTAGCAGTGGGATACTCAGATTGCAACACAAGAGTCCTCCTAGCAAGTATCCATGTGACATTAGGAACATCTGAGCCACAGAGACTCCACTGAACTGAAATGTCAAACACAAAATGTCCTTCTGCCTCTGCTCCACTATGGAGTTAAACACTTTGCTGTTGTGGACATGTGTGCAAATTGTTTTCTGGACTTTGCCTTAACCATTTACCCAGGTAAGAACAAAGAACCTCCTGTTCTTTGTTTGACCAGAGCTCTGACACAGACAAAAAGTCCAGAAGGTCTAAGGCCCTGATCCTGCAAGGACTTCGCCCCCTGAATGCATGGACTTAATTGGGACTACCTGAGCCTATTGTTAGGCATACATACAAGCCTTTCCCAGGCTGAACCCTGGATTAGTTACCAGGCCAATAAACTGCCAGCAGTGGCTTAGAATGCCAAGAAGCAGGTTTAAAATATTTAGGCTTCCGGGACCTGAATCCAAAGAAAACAGATTCTGTATTTCCATATTCTGAACTGATCTGCATGACATGGGGTTGTTTGTAACGTTCCTGCAGCACTTTGTTAATCTCTGTTGCTTGTGTTAACTGGAAAATGAATGTGCTGTGGTAGCAGCCTGCTTCGCCTTCGTGGAACGGCTCTGGCTGCATGGCAGCTCCAGCAATAGGCTGGGATGATCCATGCTTTTCCTGTGTTGTTTTCTGTTGTGTTTCCTGGTTTTCCTACTTGTCTCTTTGGCCTTCTAATGATTGCAGTGGTCATGTTAGTTTGCAGCAGAATTCAAAGACCATTCTGTGTTTCCTAAGAGCCTTTGGGTATAAATCACGCTGTTATTTGAATGCTGCAGTTGTTAACGTGTCCTGTTACACCCCAATCATGAACATTATGACTCGTGTATCCTTCTTCCAAACTTCTCTTTGTCCAGTTAACACCCTTTTAATGACTGTTTGATCATCTGAAACTATTAATGATACAACTCCAAACACCTTCTCCCACTGCTATTTCCCACCTGGATTTCAAAATGGGACTCAGGAGCTTTAATGGTGTCTGACTATGGAAAATCACTCCTACAGGCACTGGGACCTGTTCTGTGTAGGAGAATGAGGGATGGGTCAGACCAGATGAACTAGTTACTCATATTGTTGGGCCACTCGTAACAACAGACATTGAGGCACTGGAGTGAGTCCAGAGGAGGGCAATGGAGATGGGAAAGGGTCTGGAGCACAAGTCTGATGAGAAGCAGCTGAGGGAGCTGGAGTTGTTTAGCCTGGAGGAGGCTCAGAGGGGACCTTACCACTCTACAACTCCCTGGAAGGAGGCTGTAGCCAGGTGGGGATCAGTTTCTTCTCCCAAGGAACAAGCAGTAAGATGAGAGAGAACAGCCTCAAGTTGTGCAGGGGAGGTTTAAATTGGATATTAGAAAAAAATTCTTTGCTGCAAGGTTGCAAAGCATTAGAACAGACTGCTTGGGGAAGTGGTAGAGTCACCATTCCTGGAAGTGTTCAAATAAATGTGGATTTATAAACAGAGATGTGGCAGGCTGGGGAACACGTAGCTGACCCCTGCAACTGTGGTTTGTGAGGCTTTAGTCCACCCCATTAAAAACCAATTCACATGCTGTACCTTGGAAAGATTCTTGGTCTGTTCAATAGGACAAATTCATTCTCTGCCTGATTTCAGTGAGTTTTATAGCAGCCCTGGATGTAACTCCCTGTGCTCAGCTGAGACAACTCTGGGTAAAGCCAGCAGTGGGGAGAGCTGCTCTGTCATTTGCTTAAGGATCACTGCTACAGGCACAAAGCACCATCAGCAAAATGTCCCTAAATGTGAAATCCTATCACATGATTACAGAAAACACCCCCGTGTAAGCTGAGATACCGAGTTCCCCAGGTCCAGTGCCCTGAGTTCCAGTTCCTTGTGTGGTGCCCTGGAGATATTTTAGCCCAAAATAGTCCACAATTACTTCTGTGAGCCAGGGGCTCTTCTGAGGACAAAAAGCCTGTGCTAATCTGTGATATGGAGAATAAATTCAACCCATGGCTTGAATGCACTGTGCAGTCTCTGGATTTCCTGAGCCTCTGTGAGATTGCACAAAGCAAAGCTCTGACAGCCCCAGCACACTGTGGTCACTCACCAATAAACTTACATGGCCCTTGATAGACCCAAGATATGGAAAGGTCCCAATCCTTTTTGTCCCAGTTTCAGCAAGAGGAGAAATGAGGCTTGAAGGCTGCCTTTGCTCTCTCTAAATCTAGTTCTCTTGGCAAGATGGGTAAAATTCATCTCCACTATAAACATCTTCAAATATTTACATACAATAACAATTATGGGCATTTTGATTTAAATGATTAAAACACCAGGCTTGACTAGACACTAATTGCTATTGATTGTTTAATGATATTGTGGAATGGTAATGCAGGCTTCATATTGACAGTCAAAAGCAATTGACCAAAAAGTCATTATCCATTTTTTGCCTTACAAGTAAATTGCCTGAATTTTGATTGAAAAATATTGCACTAAAAGTAGAAGACCTGCTAAAGAAAAAGGATGAAAACTCTAACCTCCATATTATTGAAAGCATTTAAATTACTCTCCTGATCACACAGCAGGAATATAAGAAGAAATGTAACCTTCATTTCCAGAAGGAAGCTTTGACTACAGTCAGTGGTTAGAGCACTAATCTTTTGGTTCTGGGACTGGGATTTAAGTTCCTTCTCTGATTTTTATGTGCAGTATGTTTATGGCCTCATCTCACTCCTATAATTGGCATTGCATTTCATCACAAAACCATTATACATAATTTAGCTGTGTTCTTCATAGGTCAGACCTGAGTAGAAGGTCACATTGGAGCTCCCTAAACCATATGCATTCTGAAGATAAACACTTAATCTTGATTTTCATTTTGCTGCCGATTCTTTTTCTTTTTTTTTCTTCTCTTTTTGGTTCCTTTTTTTTCTTTTTTAAATTTTTATGGGAAAGGGGGAAGGGTGAATTCTGAAAAATTATGTATTTTCTCAATAGCAGTATACTTTTAGTGTTCTCATTGTATGTTGTTATGCATGCAGCTTACAGCATAATATAGAAGCCTACTGGGTGAGGTTAAGGGTCCATAAACTCACTATCTTTCTGATTGTGACCAGTATGGGAACAGTGATGTCATTATTTGAGTTAATTTTCCTCAAAGATGTATGTGAATTAAGGCAGAATCAAAGCAGAATCATGGACTCCAGGATGCTGAGCCTTTGGGAGGATCAGAGCTGGACTCAGCTTAAACAGAGCTAACCAGCTCCAAAATAATCACCCTGATGTTTGCCAAGCCCAAATCCTGCATCTCATCTCTCCCACTCGAGTAAATGGTTGTCCAGGTTTCAAACCAGATCCAATTTCAGATTGATTGCCCCAGAGAAGTGACTTCAATGGATTTTGGTTTAATGGTGGAATTCTGCCCCTCCTGAAAATATAAAGTCAGAGTTAACATGTGAAACAGGAATGAACCTTGAATTAAAGGAAGGATTCAAGGAGATGAGTACCTTCATTTGACCTGGTAATTGAAGAGTGGGCATCAGCTAAACAATCTGATTGTCCAGAAATCTTTAGAAATTCCCCACATAGGTGCTCTTCTGGATTTCTCTACAGAGTGGTCAAAACAGGGCTGGCTGAATTGCAGTGGTGAGATTGTTGGGCAGAGCCATACCAAAATCCAGACATGCCTACAGCGTGGAGTCTGGCACCCACAGCAGCATATCCTGAGTATTTTTTGTCTTTCTTGGCACTGGGGTGAGCCATCTCCCATGCTTAGACTGTCCTGGTCACATTCAATGGGGAAAAAAGAATGGCTCCACCAGAAAACTGACAAGAGAGAAACACAATTTATGCACTTCAATTGGTTAAGAAAAACATGCCTTTTCTGTACCACTTATTGTGATACTCAGAAATCTCTTCCGAGAAAATGAAAACAGTCACTATTCCGAGAGTACACAGAAATCTCATCTTTTCTCCTTGTTCGAAGCACAAAGCTATTTCATTACAACTCTGAGAGGATGGGCTGCTAAATAGGATGCCTCAATCAATATTAAATCACAACTGCTTCTCAGGCTCTAAGAACTAAAATACACACTTTGATAAAGCTGCTGTGACCCCATTATATGACAGGTATAAACCACGGAAACTAATGAGCTGTCATGAAATAATGTGAAAGGAACCAAATAAGTTTATAAATAGCAATTTTGTTTTGAAACAATTCAGAACGTATTTTCTTAAATTAAATACTCCAAAATATCTTTTAAATACTGGTCTGCCAGAAACGCGGAAATATTTGAATATGCTACAATTTAGAATGGAAATTGTTATTAGAAGGTATCACCTGCCCACCCAGCACAAAGCATGATCTTCCAATTTAGGAATGCACTGAGGTTTGCTTCTATGTAAGACCAATGTTTTCAAATGTTTGTTTTCACTGGCAGATGTCTAAAATCTAAATATAATCAACTAAAATTTCCCTGATTTTTATAAGACCATTGAACTTTCAATGGCTATAGAACCTGAGAACAAATTTTATTCATTTTTAAGGCCAGAAAACCTTTAGAGCAGCTCATGAAAACAAAACTAAAAATCCCGTTGTTACTATGTCAGTGGTATATCCTAGTGGTATATCCAGCTAGGTATTCTCTTCCAGAAAAAAATCTCATTTTGTTTGGGATAACACCATCCATGGAGAATCTTTCTTTTTTTCTTGGTATTCTGCTGAATTTTTGCTTTACTTGACTTTTAGGAAAGGAACATGGCCATTTTTTTGTTCAAAATGAATTAAACCTCCGCAAGCTGAATCCAGCAGATAAAATTTCTTTGCTAAAAAGGCCATTAGGACCTGGTGTTCTCTCACTGTGAAGATGCTTGATGATGCATAATTACCACAGAGATTGCCCAGTTTTAGGCTGGGTTCTGAGAACTTTGGTCCTTTCAT
This sequence comes from Dicrurus megarhynchus, assembly GCA_013399195.1. Classification (NCBI taxonomy): domain Eukaryota; kingdom Metazoa; phylum Chordata; class Aves; order Passeriformes; family Dicruridae; genus Dicrurus; species Dicrurus megarhynchus. The sequence goes on from VXAD01007415.1 coordinate 1,477,239, forward strand.
GTCACCTGGTGTACCGTATTGCCCTGTTTGGGAATTAAAGGGGAAAACTGAATTCTCCTGGTGCTCAGGGGCACTGAAAAGCTGGGAGTCAGGGACTCTGCTCCCTGATTTTGAGTGATAGAAGAGATGAGTCTAATCTGGGATGACAACTTCCCCGATGTGTGCAGTTCTTGCCTGACACCACGTCTGTTCCCTGTGCTGTTCTTGCATGAAGAGCACACATGAACCAGATGGGCTTCCCCTGTCCATGAGCACTGATATGAGAGTGGAGAGCCATGGGCCAAGATTCACTGCTTGATGTTTCATTGGAATCATAGGTGCCTCATCCTGGGGAAGAATGGAGGTGATATTGCCCAATTCTCCCAAGACATCTAAGCCGTGGGTGCCACTACCCAACAGTAACACATCCAGCCAGGAGGAAGACCCTAGTCTCCAAGTTGTGCTCAGCAGGAGGGGCATGGACCCCTTTTGTCCACCCCAATCAGTGCCCAACAGTGCTGGGACAACCTCTGCCTTCCCAGCTCTCCTGGGGCTGCAGAACAGTCAGGACTGGCAGACTCACAGGGCTGTCCAGAGGAGAAGGAAAAATCTAACTTTAGCCTAACTGTAAGGGCTCTGAGCTGGAGGAAATCAAAGCTGGGCTCCAGGCCCGTCTTCTGGCAATCCTGTGTCATTTTCCTTAACTCATCAAGGGAGGAACACTGGAAAGGGCTGTAGCAGGGACCAGAAGCCCAGGTCTTTTCCCTTGACCACCAGTCACTCCTTTCCCCAGTCTTTACCTAGTCCTTGGGAAACGTCCAAGACATCCCACTGAGGATGAGCATTTAATTGCTAGAAAAATTATCTTCATGGACATGGAGAGAATCCACCACCCTGTGCCACCATCTTTGCTGAGGCCCTGATCACGTCTTTGTACCTCTAGCAAAATAAGAGGCAGCCATTATGTATTAAATCAAGAATATCTGGTGATAGTTGGTGACCACACCTATGCAGCCAGCAAGCTTTGAGGCTTCTCAGTGCCCTTACACAGCTCTAGGGCAAGACAGTCTTGGTGTACACATAGCCTATTTGGGACTTTTGATGAATTTCAAGCATTTAGGTTTCATTTGAAGTAGGATTTGAGCTATCTAGATCCTTTTGTAAATAACTAAATGTGGATTATATGTTTGTGCCTTAATATATGGTCTTTTGATAGGATTTACAAGTATTGCTTTGGAAAATGAAATACTTTTGAAATGTCTGGCTAGGAGAATGCAATGGCTTTATTTCAAGTCATAGAGACTTTTCCTGTTTACTTTAAGACACTCAGTCACCACTTCTGGTCTACCCTATGCACACTGGAATTAGAGATGGAGGTAAGATCTTTATGTGTTTCTTTCCAAGATCTATTTTTTCTTAGGTGTTGGGTCCTCTATCCTTAAATTGAAAAGTTTCTATTTGACACTGTGAAGCTCCAGTTATGGGCAGTGCTGTCTTCTGTATTTGCATTCTATCTATATATCTGACCTTTCTGGTGTTAACAAGAGACTTACTAAGCTTCTAATAGGTAAAGCACTCTAAAAAAACAGCATACGGCACTTATACTCCAGCTTTGTTTGTACTGCTGGTTGAATATGCTGGAACATGATGCAGATATTAATTACAATCCCTTTTGCTGTGCAATTAGAATAACACAGGAAGCACTTTCCACTCTCCTGGCAGTGGCCCTGACCCAGCAAAGCACTTACATGTAGGATTCCATTCAAATGGACAGGAATTTTATAGGATCAGAGTCAAAGGGTATATCAAAGGGATTTTTTGTATGTATCTGAGAATGTGTATGCATACAGACATATATTTCAGACTAATTTTTTTTGTTGCTAAATACCTAAAAGAAAATTCTCTATTTTCTGCATATTAAGGTCAAATCAAAAAGGAGGTAATTGCTGTTCTTCACTTCTCAGCATTTACTGTGAGGCATCTGTCTGTTTGATAGTGCTTCTACTAACCCACATGCAGCACCATGCCAAGGTGGCCATAGATGACCCCCAGAGAAGAGCTGGCAGGTGGGATGAGTGGGAAGGAGTTGTTCGTCCATCCATGTAGACATGCCCTTAGTCATGCTGAGTGAATCACTTTTTAAAGAAAAAAATGAATTCCTAGATGAGAACATCCAGTTCTTTGGAACTTATGATAGTATAGTCTGAAGTTAGATCCAAAATTCATGGCTGACTCTTCCCGCCAACAATCCAAGCCAGGAATAAGTATCCTGGAACTCTTGGAGAGTTTGAGATCCAGACCCAAATTCTGCAACTCACATTCCTCTCCAAGGGATTGCAAGGTATTTTTTAATTGAATTTTTATTTTCCTCAAATAACATAAGGTTTAGAATTTGCCCTTTCACCTCCAACTCTGTTTTGTCACTTGCAAGCAATACATGCTAACATGTCCAGGTCAAGCATCCAAGGTTTACAAACATGGATTTGCATAACCCTCTCTCTCTTTCCTTGTCTCAACTTAAAATAGGAATAAAAGTTTTGCTTGTTAGTAAAGTGCACATGAGATTTTCCCTTTTTATTTTTTAGCTGTGAATGAAAAAGTTAAAATTCTTAGCACTTGTAACTGTTAAAGTCTGATTGGACACCACCAGCAAGGAAGGGGACAAGCACTGGTGATTAGGGGATCAGCACTGTTGCTTCCTCCCTAGACCTCTTCTGATTAATTGTAAAGACATTTCCTTGCAGTCTTCAGGCCTCAATCCTCCAAAAATATATAGCTCTGCTTAATATTGCACACGGAAACTTGATATAGGAGGAACTCTGCAGAGTCAGGGCCCCAATGAACAAGGCATTGACCGAGAGAAGTGCGGGGAAAGAGCAGTTTGCTCATGGTCAAAATCAACTGGGAATAGCACCAGAAACAAAATCCTGTTCTCCTTAGCATCAGTCCACCAAACCCTCCCGAGTGGCTCCTTCAATGAAGAAGCTGTTGCTGTCCTCTCTGAAGGACACTTTGCAGTACTGCTGCAGGAGGTTTTTCACCTGGGAATGTGCAAGTACAAGCTCTGAAGAGGTAGAGGCAGATAAAGAACATCTAGAGCTCGAGAGAGGCTGCAGCTGATGGAATGAGAATGCAGGAAAGCTGCCTTCTTGTTTCTCCTGAAGAAAATCCTACAAGACCAGTTGGAGTCCCCTAATTCTATAACACCTGGCAAAGAGTTAAGCACTACAAAGGCTCCAGCCTAACAGCCACACTCTTTGTGAGTAGTTAGGAGCTCTCTGGCCCATTCTTCACGCTTTAGGAGGCCCCTCTCAAAGCAAATATACGTCAATAGTTTAGAGGCAGAAACTATCAAATCATGCTGTGTTACTCTGGAACAGAGAGAAGAAACTGGTATAATGGGAAAAAGAAATTATCTCACCTGCCTGGTGGTAGAGAGGCATTTCTCACAACACTTAATCTAAGAACCAGTCTTAGCCGCTGGCCGTATCTATCATTCATCACAAGTTAATGAGAGAGGAATTGTCTCACGTTGGGTGCAGAGCTGTGCAACAACAGCAACAGTAAACATTTTTGCATTTGTAGTGGAATTCTCTTACCTTTCTTTTTTTTTCTTTGCTTTTTTTTGTGGGTTTTTTTTTTTTTTTTGCTTTTGACATATTCAGCACCACGCAGCAGGGAATAGCGTGGCTTTATTTAGAGCTGTACACTCACTGTGTGCTTTGCAAAGTAATGGATTGGTGTAGTAGCAGCAATGCAATGTGCCACATGGACTGTCAGCTCAGCAAGGGCTCACCGATGGATGTGGAGCTTATGGAGGTGGAGTGCTGGTCAGGGCATCAGAGAGATCCTCCTCCTTCAAGATTTTCAGTGGTAATTTGCCAGCAGGATAAAAATATGAATTGCAAAAATCCCGCTGGACCTTTGCCATCCTTAGCATTTGAATGCTGTTCCTGAGGCTGTGGTGCAAGGAACACACAACTGGATTTCCAACAGGTAATTCAGATACTGGATTCATTTTAGCTGCAGTGACAGCAGGATCCACACAGACCCATAACTACCTGCCTCTCCATCTTAGCTCTGTGGCACAGTGTCTATGCAAGGTCATGGTTTTTCTGCTGCCTTACTCAGGAGATGAGGTGAAATGTCATCTTTTGGCCACTTCTTGTTTTCCCCGTGCCTCCTGCTCATGTCAGATGAACATGGACTTGTCTCCTTGTGTTTGAGTGTGCTTGCCTTCCAAAATTTTCTCTCTGTCCAGCCACCATATCTTAAAGGACAACATATATCCAAGGCCAAGTCTGCTAATGTGAAAATCTGATACGGGAAAGGCAACCCTAGCCAAGTTACCGTGAAATTTTATGGCAAAAGATATCCCACTGGCATCCAGAAAACAATAAATTGCTATGAAAATATGGTTTTAGATATGTTATTTAGTGATGTCAAATCCAGCTCTTTAGAGATTTTGCTTTCTGGCAGATGAGTGCAGTCAGATGAATGACAGCCTCAGGTTTTGGTAGAAAAAACACTTGGCAAAATAGTAGGAAAGTGAGTGCTTCTTAAAACATACAGCCCATGCTGGGAAGGGAAGGGGATTCAGAGGACTCACAGGCTCTTTAGGAAGATGGCTTTTCTTGCCTGTGCTGTCCCTCCAGGGCATGAGGATCACAGTATTCACCAGCTCTGTGATCCACCTAGACCAAAATAAAAAAGTGGCAGTTAAATGAGCAAAGTGTGAAGTAAAAAATATTCTTTCTCTCCCAAAATCTACACTCCTCTAGGCAGAGATTAGAACAACGTATCAAGAAACAATAGTACATCAAAACATCACAGCCAATTTTAGGGTGTAAAAAATGCTATAAAAATGACACCTTTCCTCCCAAATATCAAGTCTCTCATCCTAAGGAAAAAGGTGATGGGATGTTTTGGGAAAAAAAAAAGTACAGTGATATTTAATATTAGTAAGCTGCACTTTCACCCACTGTTTTTCCCCAAGAGTGTGCTTAGAAAACCCTGGACTGCTTTTGATTAGATTGAAAAAAATCAACCTGAGGCAAACACTCAGTGTGGAAAACCTTCTCTTATACAGCTAAAAATTTGCAGAGTTATAGGAAATGGAAAGCAGAACATTTTAATGAAAAGCATTGGCTTGGATTAATGATAGGCAGTATTAGCTTCTGTAAAAACAGTATTGCTTATCCACAGATGAGATTATAAATAACCACATTTCTAAGAACAAATTATGGCATGTTCATCGGAGCTGCTCCAAGACCCCTTGAAGTCCATGCAAGCCTTTCCACCAATTTCACTGGATTTTCACTTGGATCAAGACCAAGGGCTTGAATTTGTTAGAACAGCTCAAGACAGGAGAGTGTAACTTTGAGCTAAAATTTGCAGCTAATTATAAAAATAGTTGGCCGTTGAAGTAATGTACGGGGAAACCACTGATTGTTAATGAGAATAGTAATGGTCTTAATATGTCTACCTAGAGGTAATAAATAAATAAATGAGTCTCAGATTTAAAGTCTGGGTAGTTACCTGAAGCCAGGGTGGAAGGAGCTCTAATATTCTTATATATGCCGTATAATAGGCACTGAATTTGATAAGGATTTTGGAGGTTTGTCTGGAGACAATGGAGATTTAATAGTTGAGTGTTTTGTTATAAACCCTCTTGCCCTAACGTTACTTTAATACATTACTGGATTACAGGCACCAGCTATAGATACACTTGTGAACAAAATGCTGAATTTAAAAAAAGTACTTATGTCAAGATTTCAATCTCACATCACTTGACGCAAAGCATCAAAACTCAGATCTTTGCATGATCTGTTCCTATATGTCTTGTATGTACAACCCTTTTGAACTTTCAGGAGATTTTGATCCAATTCAAATAGATTTCTTCCTTCATCCTATGAATTTCAGTCTGTTTGATCACACTAGTGGAATAGTACAGTTTTCTTCCAGCAGATAAAACAACTCCTTTAAGTACTTGTGGGTGTTAAATGTCTACTACCCCGGTGCTAGTTGTTACAAAAACTGATTCCAAGCTATGTTCCACCTGGAAATGCTTTCATTGGAAATTTCTTCAAGTCGTTGTACAGTGAGCAGGTTATTTTAGAGTTTTTCCTTTTCATTGCCTGTGTAAATTCACAGACTGTGAATCTAATTCCTGTCTGAAGGCAGGTACAGGTCTTACTCTGAAGGTGCCTGAAACTGATTCTTTAGAGCATCAGTAAGTCTTGGTACTGGGGTTATCAGGGGAAATTCTACACCATAACCAATGCATAGTCTGACTTCTCCTGTACGTTTCTGTAGTGTTTGTAAAACATAGAGTTAAAAATAGAGTAGCCAGAATATTGAGCGTGTCTCGGTAACAGTTCAGTGCAGTGTGTGGTCATGGACACTGGTGAGAACCTGATCTGCATGTGTGAGTTAAGCTTCATGAATTTTGGGTTGGAGAACAGAGGTCCACAGTTCAGTACAGGTGTACCTACCTGGGGCAGTCACTCAGGTGGCTGGATGCAGCACCCATGGCATCCCCAGCTCTCTCTTTGTTTGCCAGGCACAGCTGAAGAGAGTCTTTTTGGAACATCCCACCACTGCAAGCATGGTTGGGATTTATAAGGTCACTGGTTCTTGGTCTGTGCTGTGTGAGGGCAAGTGAGGCTGCTTGGAGCTGAGAGAGCACAGAAGGGACTCAGGACAGCCTGTTTTTCTGGAAAAGCCAAGGGAAGCTCTGTGTATCCAACAGATGCTGCAGCCCTTGTGGCTGGATGCAGCACCCATGGCATCCCCAGCTCTCTCTTTGTTTGCCAGGCACAGCTGAAGAGAGTCTTTTTGGAACATCCCACCACTGCAAGCATGGTTGGGATTTATAAGGTCACTGGTTCTTGGTCTGTGCTGTGTGAGGGCAAGTGAGGCTGCTTGGAGCTGAGAGAGCACAGAAGGGACTCAGGACAGCCTGTTTTTCTGGAAAAGCCAAGGGAAGCTCTGTGTATCCAACAGATGCTGCAGCCCTTGTCGTGAACAGGAAATTAATTGAGATCTGCTTGGCCTCAGCTGAACCTAAAAGCAACCCTCCTTCCTTCTCCTCTGCCAGTCTTGGCCCAAAACCAGCAGAATACTTGTGCCTTAAGAGTTGTCCTTTCCATTTGTGAGCCTTACACACAAACTCCCACAGGCAGAAGCACAGAGACTACTAAATCAGGAATGTTCTCTCTTTGTAGGTGGGAGAAAGAAATGGGAAGGAAGAAGATGTACCTGGAGGCAGGGTGGGGAAAAGCTACAGGGCTAATTTAGGAAAGATGGTTTACTTAGCACAACATACAAACACTCAAAGGGACAGTGTGCAGAAACACCCACCATCCTGGGGTGGAAGAGAGAACTCACACAAAAGAGCATTTGCAGAGCAGGACTGTGAGCGAGGACATGGAGATGTCTTTTTTCCTCCTCACCCAGAGTAGTTCCCTCGCATTCATCTTCCACCTTCTCCCCCACTGGGGTGTTTTGAGGGTAATAGTTAAGGTGGGTCAGGGAAAAAAACCCAGATGTAGCAGTTAGAATGGCTCAGGCAGGTAAAAGATACCCCTTCTCTTCAGAGCAATGAGTCAGCATTGACAAGGGTTGAGGTTGATGGTGGAAAATGGATGAAATTTCTGCATCTGCCCCAAGCTAGGAAGATGGGATGCGAGGCTCCTTGGGAGGGATCTTTAGGCAGTCTGGGGCACAATTGATGAGAGGTGAAATAGAATTTAGTTGTAGGGGGTGGCAGCAGGGCAGGTGAGGTCCAGCTGCTGGGCTAGGAGACAGGCAAAATTGTGGGCACACAGAAGGATGGGAAAAATAAGCTTTCCATGCCTTCCCAGATGACTCTGAAGGTGCATACATTAAGACTTGCTTATTAGAGGTGACAGACTGACCTTTGCGACTCAGCCAGCCTTTCCCATCCAAACTGGCCCATCCCACTGCATATATAGGATATTTGAATGGAAATAGGTAAAATCCACAGCTGTTGAGAGGCTCTTGGCATGGCATGGTGAGCAGCAGAGCCACAGCCAGGGCAGCCTTGAAGCTTGTTGTGATCCTTCTTCCAAGGGAGCATGCTGCTGCTGAAACATCTGCAGCCTCTCAGATGGGCAGTTGTTGGGAAAACAGCAGGGAAGTGAGTGACTCTGAGATTTGAAGCAAGAGAAATTGGGAGAAAGATATACTAGGAAGATGGGTCTGATCTGAATATCATTGAGTGCAGAGGCACCAGCAAAAAACAGAGGATCTTTGAAGACCTAGCTTTCCTCTTCCTTCTCCAAGCTACAAGAACATGGCTCACATGTGGAGCAGAGAGGAAACCCTTCCAGCTCCTGGTCTTGTTCCCAGCAAAAGAGAAAAAATTTTGGTTTTCAGTTAATATAAAACCCTCAGACTTGGAAAAAATTAGAAGACCCTCTTGTAGCTGAGAAATGTGGGAACAAACTCCGAGTCTTTCTGCTGTTTCCATTTTCTTTATTAAAAAGTAAAAATACTAATGGCCTAAATGCATTTGTCATGGCGGTGGGTTGTGTCATTCTGCTCCGTCCTTTCACTAAAAAGACTAAAAGGACACAATAAGGGACAGTGACACTGTACAGCATCCAGCATACTCTGGTATTATTAATATTGCGCTGTGAAAGGCCTTTATCAGCTAGATTGCAACGGCAGTGGTGATAACACAAGGAAATTCCTGTGCGTTATCAGTGCAATAATAATTATATAATTGTGCCCCAGAACTCTGCTGCCATTAAAGAGGGCTCCGAGATATAAAAAAATTCAGCGTCTGAATTCAAAAGAAATTCACTTGGCCAAAGTCCCTCTCACCAGTAACCTATTTTTCTGCCTGTTGAGGAAAGAGGCTGATGATCTGCCTGCTCTGCTTGTTTAAGGATCACCTCCAAAATAATGCCCTTTCTGAAAAATTTCAATCAGGTTTCAGACCTTATCATATTGCGGAGGCAGCTCTTCTCAGGGTCAGCAACGATTTACATATGTATGGTTTGCAACTTACTGTCAGCTGTTTTATTTTTGGATTTCTCATCTACTTTTCACAGGACAGACCACACAGTCTTGAGCTCAGCCTGGGGAAAAGTGACTGTATGATTTCCAGCATGGCTTTCGGTGAGTTCAGACCCTACGTTACCACATCCACCAACTGATTTAGCAAACAAGATGGGATTTTTTTTTTCTTTTATCCTCCCACAGCTTTGCCTACCAGTTTCCTGAAAATCAGAGCTTTGGGTTCATGCTTCAGTAGAGGTTATGTCTTTTGTATTGGCAATTAAGCAGCATTAGAACTGTGCCATGTGTGTGTCTCACTGACACCAGGGCTAATCTGTCACTGAAATCCTCCCCTACCAAAAAAAGCAATATATTCCCTCAATCTTCCATAGAACACGAAAAATGGTTCTGAATTTTCCTTTTTACTTCATCACTATTATATTGCTTCTCTCCTTTTCCTCCTTTTGCACTATTCAGCTGGAAAAATAGTGTCATACCACTGAAGCTTGGGTTTGTGTTCAGGGAGTCATCGTGTGTTTTTAAAAAATACCATTAAATATCAACTTCATAATCAGGACTGAAAGCAGGATAGGGCCCCAAAACACCCTACCCCTTCCTGAGTATCCACAACAGGCTGCAGAACAAGGATTTTTTTGGACTCATGGAACTTATATTCCTAAAAAGTGGCCAATTTCAAGCCATTTACCTGGGGCATGTGAACTCATGTATTTCAGCACTTCAAGTAGGGAAGGCTCCTCTTAAAACTCTTAACCCCATTGCTGTCACCAAGAGAAAACAGTTATAAACTGCCTTGTTTTTGAGATTCTGGGTCTTGTTGAAGTGAATTAGGGGTACTCAGACCTATGAACCAGGGCCAGGTACATACCCAGCAGTATGTAGAGAAGTCTTGATGGCATGAGTGGGGTTGGGACAGGTATCTGATATTAAAATGTCTTTTCTGGGTCTAGTCTTCGCTTTTATTTGCCTCATTTGCCCTTCTTAAAAGGGAGATAATGACTGTGAAAGGCACTTCAGGGTCTGAGCAAGTCAAGAGCAATTTTTCTTCCTCTTCACCTCGAGGAAAAGAAACCTGGTGGAGAATGGAAATGTTTCCCCTCAGAAAGGCTCATCTTTGTGACACTTTACAGTGATATCAAGCAAGACGTGTACAAGCGTACACAGCCTCTGATAAATCCCATTAACTTCAGGAGCCTGCTCACGTGCTTGAATCGAGCCACGTGTCTAAGCCTTGTGCTAAACTGGGATCGCGGTGCTCTGCTTCTCTGCTCATGAAGACAAATTGGTTTAATGCAAAGTTCAGCTGAGCTTCTTGAATCCGTTTGGAAAGAAGCAGCCTACTCTGGAGGACTTTGCTTTTTGTTCCCTGTATTTCTTTGAGACAGGTAAGGATACAGCCAACAGAGAATTAGTGACCATGCTGCATCCAAGAGCAGCACGTCAGACACTTTAACAGTGTAATCTAACAAAAAACTTCATGAACCTGGTTTGTCTGGTTTCAATTTTCTCTTCTTAAACCCCACTTTTCCTCCTGCTCCTTCTTGTGTCCCATGACAGCACCTCAGGTCTTCACTCATGACAGATGTCTCTCCTGCTTATACAAATGCTAAGAGAGGATTCCTGCCTTGAGGAGATTGCGATCTAATAGAAGATAATGCAGCAGAGATGCAGCAGAGAAAGAAGGAAAGGGAAAGAAGCAACACTGCAAGCATGAGAAGAGCACACAGTGGCTTAGCTGGATGATTAGATGCTTTACAAAGGCCATAACCCACAAGTATAGATAGTGTAAGAGCTAATAGGTCTGTTAGAGCTTTTTCATTTCTTTCAATATTTGTTCCCTTTAAAAGATATTGAAGCCAGGTTTGGAGGATGTAATACATCAAGTTTTGTAATTTTTTTGAAGAGAAGAACGTTGTTCTTTTTTTTTCACCCTTTCATCTTTTTAACACCCTTCCATGCATCTAGAAATTCTGAAAAAAATGAGTCAGTAGGACAGTAAATTCATCAGTGAAGCTCCCTTTGATCTCCTCAGAATAGATGTCTGAAGATATTCCCCCAAGCCTCCTGTCCACTTCTTATTGACAGATTTGACTGCAACTAAACAGTAGGAGGCCAGAAACAATCTGTCAAAACTCCTTTTTATTTTTAATGTTTCAGTAAACACAGCTCTTTAGGGATAACATCTGCTTCCTGAAGAAGAGTTCCACTTTGGCAGAAAAGCACTGGCATTTACACACAAATTTCCTTTCTCTTCCCTTTTCCTCCTTTGCCCTACCTTGCCTTCTCTTCCCTTTATGAATTTTTCTCTTGATATCCTCCTAAATTTGATGTTGTTTCTCCATTACCTACCAAGGCCGGGTTGGATGGGGCTTTGAGCAACCTGGGCTAGTGGAAGGTGTCCCTGTCCATGGCAGGGGGGTGGAACCAGGTGATCTTTAAGGTCCCCTCCAGCCCAAACCACTCTACTATTCTCCAGTTCTATAACTCCATCCTTACACAAGAGTTACTTGCTAAGGGAAGCAATTCAGAGGAGGCTACATCTCCAGCTGCTCTGACTAGAGTGCAACAAAAAGGAGTGGAAGATGAAGTTGACTGGGATACAGTCCCTCAAATAGATAAATGAGCAAAATCTGGGGGCTATGACTCTTCCCTTATTTCAAAATTGGCAAAACTTGCATTTATTCTAAAAAGTACTTTTATAAGGTGGGCTGTTATACCTTATGTACATCACACTAACTGCCTGAATCTTGGCTGGTCACCCTCAGCTCCCTCTCTAGTCAGTGGAGGTCTAGTCCAGGGAACCAATGATTCATTTCATCCTAAATTAGGTACTTAAAATGGATGAGAGAATCCTGCCTTAGGTACTTGTTTGTCTCCACTGACTGTGAGGGAATGATTTTCTGAGTGACCAACTCACCTGTGACATCTCCTTACAGGCACCTGGAGGTTGCCAAGGCAGACTCTGCCTTCTCAGGCTGATTCCTCAAGTTTCATTTCAATCTATCTGGTTTTGTGCCACATCCTTCTTTGTTAGCTAATGAACTTAAATTCTGTCTTCAGAGGCTGCGAGATGGGCCTGGAGGATTGGGTTTAATTATCACAAAAGTTGCAAATATTTACATTTCTACTGTTGTATACCGGCCTTTTCTTGTGGAAATACATCGCTGCGTTTGTTTGATATAGACATCAGAAAATCTGTTTTGTATCCAAGTCAATTTATTTACACCAACTATTGAGAAAATAGTCATTTAACAGAGAAATATTTTCTATTAATATTCATTATCATATGCCTTGAAAACCCATACACAAAATGTAATCACAGCGTGTATTCGTTCTATAATTTGTGCACCTGATACGCAATCGTTTACGAGAAACTCTCCCCTTGCAACATTCCATAGTATCCAGATGGGAAAGGAGAAATGGTGAAAAGATGTGTGTTATTTCAATTGCAGTCCAAAAGAGCCAGCCAGGTTGAGCTCTCTGGAAAAATGGAGAGTTTTAAAAGCTTAACATGGAAGTTGGAGGAGGAAGAAGGTCCTGGTGCACTGCTGAGGTGTGTATATACTGAAGGGCTTCACTCAAACTGAGGAAGGGTTGGAAGATTTTGAGCTTGACTTCAGCTTGAAAATTGAATTTGAGAAATAAACATCAAAATGTTTTTATCGTGGTTCGGTAGGAGATGGAGGAAAAGAGAAGTAAAACCTAACTCAGGCGACTGATTTAGTGCTATAGCACGCTGGAAACTCAGCAGCAGACACAAAAAAGAGGAACAAGACTTAGGGGTGAGATTCATCTCTCCTAACTTCAGGGATAGGATCCATCTCACAGAAATGTGGGTGTACAGAGAGTGATTCACTGACCAGACGTAGGAGTCTGCTTTACAGTGAGACAAATCGCTTCCTAGGCTCCGCCGACCACGTTAACCAGATCCCCGGAGCCGGCAGTGGGAGTGCAGACTTCCAGCTCACATGTAGACTCTTGCATTACACCATCCCACACTACCTCCTACCAGGCTGGCTTTGGGGATGGGATTTACTTCGTCTAATTTCAGACATCTCCACAGCGCACATCTACACCAAGCTGGTCACCCTGGGCTCCCTGCACAGTCAATGGAGAGACGCAGATATTTTTAGGGAATGACTCACGCCAATGCAGATCTGTCCTTCCCAACTGTTGGGCTACAAAGCCGAAGCCCCTCTTGCTTCAGCCTGTGATTCCTGTATGCTCGTCTATATTTAAAAGAAGGAAAAGGAGAGGCTGTCGCCCCAGACTTGTTGTAACCTGAAGAACAGGGAGCTGCAGGCTCAGTTTTGCAGAAGGCTTGGAAGACAGGTTTTCCCTTCCCCATCTGCAGATACTCTTCAGCTCAGTCCCTGCTCCTGCAGGCAGCTCCAGACCTTCAGTCTGGGGGGTGGCATTGCTGTCACCGTGTTCATGGCCCTGATTGAGGCATCAACATCTGCAGCCCAGTGCAATTCCAGACCTGTGGTGCCCCAGTCTGTGGGTTCAGAGCCTGATGTACCTCCAGGTTCTTCCTAAGTGATGTTGAAGCCCAGCTCTCCACTGTGGCTTCTACACTATGGCCAGGTAGCCAGAGATGTCACCATCACCTCAGTCATGAGCACATTCACTTACACTATTATTTCAGCAAGGTATTTGCCAGGGGAAATTGGTTATGGCAAGCTTCATTGTGATTTCTCCTTTATTTTCGGAGAGTTTTGAGCTCAGGGAAAGGCTGCTTTACCTCTTCTCAGCTTCTAAGATCTTGTGCCGCCAGTGCTCCCAGTTGCAAGACCAACAACAAAGGAAACAAAACCCATCACTTTCACATTGCTTGTCTCCTTTGCCTAATTCCTAAGGTCCCAAGATGCCTTTCAAACTGCACAGGGGAGACTTGTAGTCATGATTCAAAGGACAGTGAGTGACCAGCAGCCAGCTGGGCTGTTCAACTGCTGTTTTGGACAGGAAGGGAAGAAAATTGCTAAATGCCAGGGAAAATGGAGGAAGAAATTTAGATAAGTGGGAATAATTACCTGAGCTGGTACAAAGCCAGGACGTTGAAGCAAAATGTCTTCATTGTTTGAGTTCCCCAGTGCCATTAAATCTTCCCGGATCAGGACTTTGGTCTTTTACTCTGCATGGAAGGGGTCAGTTCTCCCTGAGCGATGGCACTGTTGGTGGGCTACAGTCTGAGCCAACAGTCTCAAAATGTTTCCCCGTAGGACTTTGTCTCTGCCACTTCCAAATTTACTTAGTTCTAAGAGATGTCCGGAATCGCTTCTTTTGAACAGGCAACTGTTGATTTAGTACCGAGCCACAGTTTTTCCAAGCGCAAAACACAAAATATAACGAGCTGCACATCTGTCTCTGCATGGAGAGCTACAGTCCAAATCCACTGGAGACAGGAAGAACTAATTCAGCACTCTTGCTGAGCTCCATTAATCCACATATTTAATACAAACACAACATTAGAACTAATTCAGGCTCTGATGTAGAAAGCAGATGTAAAGGGTGCATATGTGTCAGAAAATCCAGCTTTTTAGATTACCCCTCGTTTGTGGTTTGGATGTTAATGTGGTAGTCAAACCTCTTAGGATTATCTACCTGTCAAGAAAAGAAAAGTAGTAGTATTTTCTGCTAGGCAAATGTTAAACCACATAAATGAAGTTAGTCCATTGCCAGCTGCCTTAGAGGATTGTCTAAGGATCCACTGTGGTTATCCTGTTTCAGAACTAAAACTTGTTTACCTAGCTAAGTGAATTTAATTATTTGGATTATGTATAGAGGGCAAGACCATCAAGGATGACTCCATTCTCTGCTTCAGTGTCTGGGTGCTTAGCAAGGTTACACCAGAGACCAAAATTTGGAGACTGCAGCACGCCCAGGAGCCCTGCCCTGCTGGCCTCACTACAGGCTCAAATGTTCATTCAGATAGCAAAAAAAAAAAAAATTCTTCTCCTGAGCCAAAGGCACACAGAAACGTGTAGGGCAAAGACTAACAGTTAACACCTATAAATTTCTTTCCCATCCTGGAGGATCTGACCTCCTGAATTCCCTTTGTGTCTCACCTGCCAGGTCCTCACTGTGACATATTCCAGTTTGCCCTTGAAAGGGAGGTGTCTGCTGGGGGCAAAGCTGGGGCTGGTGCAAGCAGCAGTCGAGAGGAGATGAGATAAAAAGTATTCAAGGGTGGCCACTGTGCAGTTTCCTGAAAATTCAGTGGAAAAGGTTTCCTTTCCCCTGGACAAAATCTATGAAGCCCTCCTCATGCAGAGACAGCCACCAGAGCCTGGCTGGGGCAATAGAGGTGTCCCCGTGCTCCTGGGAAAGGCATGGAAAACAAAGAGCAACATTACCATAAGGTAAAAACTCTTCGGTGGGGGAGGGATATTTAGTGCTGGTTCTTGTGATCTTTACCATCTGTAGAACAGATGGAGCTTCATTATGAGGAAGGGAACACCTTGAGAAGCCTTATAATCTCACACCGGCCTGGAGAGAAGCAAAACCTGACTGCAGTTGAGATGTCTCTCAGGGAGGATTTTGGCTTGTGTTTGTGGAGGTTTAGGGAGCAGGGAAAAGAGGCTAATGACTGATTGGCTCAAAAACACTACTGCCGTTAATTTTGTTAGCATGTGAGATGAGAAGAGCAGGAGTGGCTTTATTTAGTTCTCTGACTGAAATAGCAGAGTGTATATTTTTTAATCCTTGGAAGCAAGCCTCATGCTTGCACCTCAGAGCTGAAGTTAGCTGGGTGGTTTTTGCTCGCAGGACTTGGTGCAAATGCTTTTATTTTTGCTTGTTTAACCTTTGTGCCTTCACCCTCTCTTTGCCCTTTGGAGCATCTCTGAATCTGCCATTCTTGCAAATCCCAAAGTTTCAGCAGCAAATCTCAGCCTTTCCCTCTGTGTTTTTTCTGCACTGGCATGCAAATAGCAGGAAACTGTGAGATTCATCCAGCTTATGAGAGGTGGATGCAGCACAGATCCCCAGGAGGCTGTGCAGGCATTCCTGCCTCACACGGCCAATGGAGAACTAGCTGCAGGGAGCCCTGGACTGGGGGGAAAGCAGACCTGAAGCCCCTGGCAAGTCTGCACCTGGCTTCTGCACCTCGGAGCCATAAATCAGCATCAGCAGCCCCTGGGTTCCACCACCATCCTGACAAAACACAGCTGAGCTTCAAGTGTGAAATGAAATCCAGGTGAGTTGGAGAGCAGCAGAAACAACACCACGAAGCTTCAGATCCCTAAGGGTGAAGAAGTGCAGCTTTGGGACAACAGCCTTTGCTTTTGATGATGTCCTAAAATTTCCCTCTGCATGTTCTCATGGTCAGATATTCCTCATCTCAAGAAATGTAGCCATTAAGATACCCTGGAATGTTCTTACCACCCTTGCAGTGACTGTGTTTGCCTGCTACAGGTCTGAGAAGCTTTTCGATGAAACATCTGGTCCAGTGGGTACAGAGCACAGGACTGGGCAGCAAGACCCCAGCTACAGTCTTTCTCCAGCTTCTCCATAGAGCTTTTTTCCATAGCTGACTTGTCTCTTCCCTGTGTTTATGCAGTGCCTGGCACTACGGGGCTGGGGGCTCAGCTTGCCTGCAGCAAGCAGCCCCATCACACAATAAAGACATGCCTCCTTAGAAACTCTACCACCTTCCGTGAATAGCTGCAAGTTTGGTTCTGATCCAAGCAACCTTATCCACAAAGTACAGAGAGAACCTGTCATGGTGTGAAATACTGAACTCTGCCTCTATTTGGAGGAAAGCCACGATTTATCAAGCTGAACACCACAAGGAGCGGATCCGTCTGCCTACCTAAATCTTCCTTGCTAGTTAACAGCTAGGCAGGGAGTTTTGTCTTAAACATTTTTTTTTTTTGTTATTTTTTAAAACTCAGATCATTTATTCAAAGTGTAATGACGGCAGTAGATGGGACTCATAACAGCTTCAAAATTAACATAATGATATTTGATAATAATCATAACATTTCATAATATTGATTGCTGGAGAGAACTGACAGCAAGAGAATGTACCAGCTGTCTGTATGTGTAACATCTCCCAGTTTTTTAACTTTTTGTCTCCTGATGGAAAGTATCAAAGAGGGTCTTCGTTTATTTATTTATTTATTTATTTATTTGGGGCTTGTTCCTTCATAGAGAGGGAACAGAGAGACAGCAGAAGCATGAACATTAAAGTCCCTTCTGAGGAAGGTAAGGACCTAAAATCCTTGATCTGGGCCCAGATGTATTTTCTGACCTCAACACCTCTTTCTTGGCCATTCTGACCTCACCACCTCTTGCTTGGCCATGCTGGAACATTCTGAAGAGAACATCCTGATCCATCACCTCTGGATGCCCACGGAGGCTCCCTGGGCTCCAGAAGCCCATGCCCAAGCCCGTGGATGGTGGCTGTGGCAGAAGCTGGTAACAAGAAGGGACTGCTCCCTCACTTGAAGCCAGGAGCAGTAACACACTTTGTACCTGAATTGCTAAACCCTTTTTCCCTCTTTTCTCCTTCCAGTCTCAGAGTAGCTGTGTCCAAATTGCTTCCTGCCCATGGCCAGGAGCATGAGCCAAAAAACACCCCAGGGACAGTGCAGCCATGTGGGTAACTGCAGGCCAGGCCAGGACATGAAGCTGTGATTTTATTTATGGGAACACATGGAGCCTGGGTGCTTTGCAGGTCCTAATTCAATGGCACATTTAATCCTTTGCTGGGAAGAGCTGTTCTGGTGCTGGTGTGGCATCTCCAACTGCCGGATGCTTTGAACTTCTTCATTTTTACCCTACTGGATGCCTGCAGCTGCCAGGCAGGGATTTAACTTTCCAGGTGCTTAGCAATCTCTGAAAAGCTGTGTATGTCAAGAGGAACATTCAAAATCACGAGTCACATCAGCCAGCATTGTCTGGGGAAGTGAAGTGTTCTTCCAGAATACGCAAGTTTGAAGAAGAGAAATCAGCCTACCTCTCTCAAGCCTTATTCCAGCTCTTTAATTATAAAATCTTACGGTTGCTGAGCTTCTTTTGACCACTCAAAGGAGAATGAATTGCTAAATTTTTACCGTGGGGAATTTGTATTGTGGGAAATTATTACCACTCCTACCACAACTTAAGGGTATAAACGCTTCTCCATGCTAAGGAACAGCTCAGAGGGTCTGTGCACAGGGATATTCGTGTGTCTGAGCATTCTTGAGCTCCCATCCCCCTGCTTTAACGCCTCTCCTACCTTATGGGATAAGTTATAATGCAACCCTGGAAAATTTTGGTGAGGAATTTGTTATGCGCATGCAATATAATGAAGTGGAGGCAACATTTGTGGCTGGCATTTTCCATCATGCCATGGAGTTTAACAGTGAAATCAGGGCTGAGATGCATTATCTGAGAGAGGAGAGAAGGAGTGAGGGAGAGAGAGTCTGTTGACTTAAGAATCCCTCCAAAGAGCATGGGATAAGAAAATAAGGAGACTGGTGGAACAGTCAGTCCTTGTTTGGCTGGCTGACTGCAGATTGAACAGATCAAATATTTACTGGTGCTCCCAGTGCAGAAGAATAACTGGATCTCTGGGTGGTTGGAAGCAAAGTGATACTGAGCCCTGTTAAAATATCATAATGCCTAATGCATAATGCAATTTTTCAGCCTCTACGCTGCTTTTGAGCTATACCCCTGCTTGGGAAATCTGTTCATCACTGCAATAATTTTCTCCTTAGAGGAAGGTGAGCTGGGGAAGAAAAGATGCATTAAGATTGGGGAGATGAGCGATTTTGTGAAGGGAAAAAGGTGCCACTGATGTGAGTGGAAAGAAACCCTCTGAGGGAAGAATTTTTCTGTTGCTGGCAATTCAGCGGGCAGGAGAGGATGGAGAGACCCATCTCTTCCCAGGCCTTGTTGCAATTCCAGCAGCTCCAGGGCTGCTCGTTTGCTCCTTCCTGAGACACAGGCACCAGGCACAGGACCAGCCTACATGGAAACCAGCTTTTGGCAGGTGGCACTGGAGAAGTTTCATGAGCTGTCCAAGCCCATGGAAACAAAGGGTTCGTGGGTGAGAGCACACCCCAAACACTTGCACTGGCTTTAAGGACACCTGGTTTAGGATGGCAGCAGTGCCCAGGTCCCAGTCTGCGTGCTGGGAGATGTGCATAAGGCAGTAGATGTTACAAGTCTGAAGATCTCCTTTATAACAATCAGGGAAGCAAAAGGGAGGAAGACACACCCTGAGTTTCAGAATTGCTGAGATCCTTCAGTCTAATGACTTCAGCTGGATTTACAAACACTTGGCACCTCTACAAGCTTTTCTTCTTGGAACAGTGGATGTAAAACAAGGGTGACTGCATTAAGCGTGGTGGGTGAAAGGAGAATGAGGCTGAAAAGACACATGTGCTTTAGCTTGGTGCTTTCCAGCCTTTTAAAGCCTTGATAAAATCCTGAAGCTTTTACCTAATGTTGATTCATCCTTGCTCAAGGAAAACATTCTCTTGTTGCAGCGGATAAGTCGCCAGAGGAAATTCTTAAGGATTTGTCTGATAATGAAAAGATGATTGGAATGGCTGAGTAAAAAGCATAAAATGGTGAGAAAGTAGCAGCAGAGTGGTTTGAAAATAACATGTTCACTTCTCTGTGTGTATAGCTCCACTGAATCTTTTGTGTAAATTCTCAGAATTCCTGGAAAAGAAAAATATCAACCAAAGGTGGCATTTTCCAGGAAACTCTTTTAAAAGAATCATCCTCATATTCATTCAGTAGACACTGCCAATACACTTGTGTATGAAATTGTAAAGCCTTTTGAGAGAGCAGTTGAATTGAAGTTTGCAGTTGTTGGTTTGTGAGACAGACGATTTTCCCAAATATATTGTGCTAAAACCCCTTCTTCCCTTTTTTCCTGTTGGTGCAAAAGTCAGTCATTTTAAGTAATTGGTTTGCCCAATACAGTTTTTTCTAGGAATAAGAATTGAACCAATTCCTAAATATAAAAAAATGGAAACTTTTGGAGTAGAAGTGTTTAAATGTTCAGTGATCATAAATAAAGTTTAATGCGGTGATTCTTTCTGGTGCTGAAAGGTGAAAATCAGTTTATTAAACATTTCCTGTGGTTATTTTTCTGTGGTTCTGGGGATCTAATAATCGACTTGAGGGTGGCAGAACATGAAAATGAAGGATTCAGGAGTGAGAATTAGTAGAAAGTGAGCAAACTGCTCCATGCTTAAATTCCTGCAGCAAGTCATTTAGTCATGGTCTCTGCTAATGAGCTACAGCCCACAGTTTTTCATCCAGTGTGCTTTTAATTCCCATGTGTTTCGCTTCTCTGGAGGGACTATGGAAGAGCCAGGTGAGAAGTTCTGCTGCCATCCAGCCTGCATGCAGCTGCAGACTTCAGTCTGAATTGACCCACGCAGGAGACACTGATTTATTGAAGAGGATTGAACACATTAGAGATGGTCTGCTGGAGAGGAAAGAATGTATTGAAACACTGAGAGATTCTTCAGGGTCAGCCAGATTCAAAATGGAAATCACAGCTGATATTAGTTCATAAACTACTGGGAGAATGGCAGGAGAAAAGATGATTTTTGATCTTGCCAAGCATGTCAGCTTGTTGGTAGGATGGCTGAAGTGCCTTAGATGCTCTCCATAAATGTCAGAGAGAAAAATACACCTGCTGGGGAAAAATTTGGGGTGTGTGAGGTCTGAATGCCTCTCTGGGGAGTCCTGCCTCCCTCTGTTACAGAAGCAGCCCGCAGAGATTAAACTTCCAACTTAGATTCCCAAACGAGCTGCTCTGTGAGGAATCCTGAAATTGCCACATCCCAGAGCTGGTTCCTGAGGAGGGTGAATTTAGATCTCTGCTTTTCCATGCAGTGAAGGATGGCTCCCCAGGAGAAGGTGGAGAAAGACTAAAGCCATACAAAGGAAAGGGAGGTTTAGAGCTCCTGAATGCATCCTGGTCTCTCCTTCTCATGTTAAGAAGCAATTGAATTATTAAAGGTAATAAAATGTGATTTAGTTCATGCTGTGAACTTCAGTTATTTACTTCAGTTCACGCTTTGCATTTTATCTGCTGGGCCTCAGACTGTCTATGTTGATAAATCACCATGTTCCAAGTACAGAAGGGGGAAAGAACACTTTATTTCATAACTGTTCAATTATGAAAGCAGGGGAGGAGGGGAAAACACATGGATCAATATCACTTTTTCCAGAGTTATCAATATCTCTAGTGTCATCATTATTTCACCCTTTCTTAGCCAGGGATCCTTATCCCCATTTTAAAGGTGGGAATAGTCACTTGTCCAAGAAGCCAGGGATAAAAATGAAGTTTCAAATTGGGGTTAGCTTCTTCCACTCTACAGAACTGCAGAGTAGCAGAGTGCTATGAATAAAAATCCATTTCCTCCACCCAGGGAGCCTTTGGACCCAAGCCTTCCATGCAGATACCACATAGCATGTGGAGGTTGTCAAGAGCAGCAAATGACGCTCAGAGAGGAGCTGTTGTTGCAGCTTTAGGGGCCTACCCTTAAAATGACAAATTGTGACACTAATTGACAGAGTCTCCCATAATTAAATGGAGGGTTGGAAATTATTTCCTTTTTTCCCCCTTGCATTTCTATCCTTTTGCCACTCCCAACAAAGGACAAAATGTCAGTCATAAAGTCAGCCCAGCAGAGCTTTGTCACTTTATCTCAGTTTTAAATGTTATTTGAATGTTAGCTCTTTACATTAGCTTTTCCTTATTTGATAAAAAAGGCAAACTGATCACAATAGGCATAAAACCCTCATGAGAAGGTCATAAAATGCCTATTGCTCACTGAAATGAACAGGGCATCTCCCATCCTATCTATCTGGTAAATAAATTCAGAAGGAAGTTTCTTTATCTTGCTGTTGTTTATACATTTTTAAGTGTACCCTGAGCTGGTATAAAGTGCCAGATTGACAACTCTGCTTGTTGCCAGAATAGTGACAGAATAGACTCCAGGCAGGGTGAGACACCATCATGCTAATGTGTTCCAAGCCTGTTTTGGACCAGACGGGGATGAAAGAAAATATGAGGGGTGAAAGATCCAGTGTGTGGCCCATATAACCTTTTGTCTCTATAGTCTAACATAGATGGTGGTTGCATGTGTCAGAATACAGAAAAAAAAAAAAAAAGAAAAAGAAAAAGAAAAGAAAACAGCATTAAAATATTTACTAAGCGAAGACTTGGCCAAGATTTACAAATACAGTGATTTCAGTGGGGTTGGACGCCATTATTTGTGTGTGCACATTAAGACCCCTTAGAGAGGTGATTTATAGAAATCATAGAACACTCCTCTGTGAAAGCTCTGCTTCTAAAACAGCACACCTCTCCCTCAAAACCTAAACAATTCTTATGAGTATCCAGCTGACATATAAACAGAACATGAAAATGCCAATAGCTTGTAGCAAGTAGGAAGTTTCACTCCGTAAATTGCCTTTGGATTCTACCCAACCAAACATTCATTAAAATGGAAAGAAATCCCCAGACCCACAGGTTGCTAGGAAGTCCTTTAGAAACTTGAATAATTACCTGGGACTTGTTCATATTCCCAGCCCAGGAGTCAAATAGGTGTTTTTCCTGATGCTCCTGGTTTTGTCGAAGTAGGGGGATGCAAAACTGTCCAGACCCTCATCAGCTCTTGCTGATCCATCAAGCACCTCTGGCACAAAAATCACGTCATGTCCATCCTGCTGAAGCTGAAGGCCGTGCAGCAAAGCACATGTATGCAGCTATAAAATATATGTATCTATGTATTATAGCTACCAGTGGAAACAGAAGAGAAATTTCCTTAACCTCCATCCTCGTTTGGGGAAGAAAAAAGGACAAAAAAATACTTTTTTTAACCTGATAGGTAACATGGCTCATAGGAAAATTCTTGCTTAGAGGTTTGATGAGGATATCCTCTTTAAATATAAGGTGGGGTAAGATAAATCAATACTTCCAAGTTTAAACCTGCAGGTGACACACCTGATGGACAAAGCAGCAACGTGGGTGTTTTTCGCCTTACAGTTCCCAGGCCAGGAGATATCATGTCAGCTTTTGGGGCAGTTTTGCAGTAAACTCCAATCTGTGTCTGAAAAACCTGTAATCCTTCCGGTTATTGCCTCCACAAGAGCTGCTGCCAGGGCAAAAACACCTCAGCAGAGGTTGGTGGAGCCCAGAGGCTGGTGCTGGTGTGCTCCTCAGAGGTCTGTAAGCACCAGCAGGGAGGAGAACCCAACTGAATCTGCAATTAATTGCGTTTAATAGCAGGACCAAACAATAGCAATTGATGAATTAATGAGTTAGCAAGAGATGATTAAGAGAACATAATGTGGCTTTCAGAGCCTTATGACTGGCATTGTGATGTGAAAGGGAGGAAAAGCAGGAAAGAACAAATGTTTCCATCCACCCATCTTACCCTCTTGTCCTCAGGAATGGGAAAGGCTTGTGGGCAAAGAGCTCCTGCAAGAGCTAAGGCTCATCGTAGGAAACAAACCTTGCACTGAAGAACCTGCAGTAGGTAAAGGAGCAGGGATGGACGGGATGGGAGAAGTGCAGAATCATTTTCCCCACAGCACCCTAAATCCCCAGTTGGGTGCATGAATTAAGACTTCTTTGTGCAGGAGGCACATGGCAGAGCCTTGGACCAAACCCACAGCTCTGCATTTAGGACAACTTGTACACAAGTGTTTAACTTTATGCTTGGGCTAAAGTTCCCTCCAAAATGGTCAAGATCTATCCAAGACCTCAGAAACAGCAAATGCATTTCTCTGCCTTTTGAAGGGCCACACCTCTTTTAGAAACTGGTTTCAAGCCATTTTCAGCCCGCTGGGCATTTTGCTTAAGTCATTTCTTGGCCACTACTGACAGGCTGCTTTTATATGAGGAATGTTCTCCAGCTTACCCTGGACAGCAATACTGCCCTGAATTGGGATCATGTGATCTTTATCATAAAATCTGACTCATTTTTGTCCTTTTCTTCTACATATTGCTCTTATTTCCCTTATTGCTAAGTTTACAATGCTGGGAAGCACTCTGGCCTGGGACACTGAACACATTCATATTGTGTTATACATCTCCTTCCCTCTCTGTGATGAAAGGAGTCAGGGAAATTTGTGCCTGTGACTGAGCCTGAAATGAAAAGCAACCCATTGCCACTTCAGTTTGGATGAGGAGCTGTAGGCAAAATTCTACCCTTTGAAAAGTTATGAGCTTTTGAAACCCCATGAGGTTTTCCATCTTACAAACCACATGTTTTTTGGGGAAAGGAAAGTTTGGGTGCCTTTCCTGGCACGTGTCTGGGTGATTCCGGTTCAGATGTTGCGTTCATACCCGATGGACACTTAGCCAGGTTCAGCAAGCCAAGGAAGTGCTTGGCTGAGCAAAAGAGTTATTTGGGGCTTGAGTCATGGTGGAAATGAGCCTCCCTGAACATTGAGGCCCCAGCCAGGATTGTGAAATCACTGTGTGTCTGGAGATGGCTCCTCTTCTGTGAATAACAGCTTTGCTCAGTTGACTTTTAGAATCCCTTTTTTTTGGTCCTAATACTTCTACAACAACATCTTGGGGGAATTTATCTTAATCCACAACATGCTTATGTTTCTGTTCGTCATAGTCTAAATTTAGGCAAGGAGAAAGCTACAGTCCACTTACTCTCCCTGCTGAAAAAAGAGGCTAAGAGAGAGCTTTTATTCTTTGCACAAGCTAATGGAGATACATCTCCTAATTCCCCCTTTGTCTTGAGCTGCTTCTTGCTTGCTGTTAGGGCTGGTAACCGATAATAAAGGTAGCTATTATTTTTACATTGCAGGATGCTCAGTGCAGAGGCTATGCAGGAGTGCCATTACTGAACAGTATTCGATATTTATTCATGTATGTAAATTCCACTGGTTGAAATCTTGACACATTCACAGCATCACATATTTCATTCAGTTTATCCTCTGTAATTGTTCCCAACTGCTCAACAGCTCTGAACGATGAGTCCCATTGAGAGCAGGAGGTGCAATGAGTGTAGTGGCTGTTGCTTCATAAATAATCTCAGAACCCTGAGGACTGCAAATGACCTTCTTGCATTCGAGATTGGAAAAAGGAGTGCACTACTTAAAAGCTGTTTGGTGGTTTTGACTTTTACAGTCTGGGTCACAGACGTGCTTCCTTACTTTATCTTCTTCAGGAGAAGGTGGATGGCACAAAGGGGTATAAGGAACACGGGGTGTAAGAGGTGTGTAAGGGTCATTGCTGTAAACAAAGTTGATATTTTTACTCTGGTTTGCTTTCTTTCTTTTAATATTTATTATACAGAATCAGATTGTGCAGCTGACAGGAGCTTCTTGTAACTTAGAAGCATTTTAGGAACAAAAATTTTAAAGTGGATGTATATAAAAAGGGGTGTAGATTGAAGAGCAGTAGATTAGCATGCTACAGCTTTTATTTAAAATTTTTCTCCTGGTTTTTCATCTCTGTCTGGAAAACATTTTGGCATGATTGACTACATTCAGAAGGATTTGTTCAGTGGAACTTCTGAGCCTGACATGGTGGGCATATGCAACACCCAGATTTTTCCACAAAACTCTGTTCACATTGATGGCCCTGGCATCATTGGAAATGCTTGGGAACTATTCCTGAACTGCCTGGCATTTATACTGCAGAATTAGAAGTGCCTTGCAGTGGTCCAGCCAAACATAAACCCAAGAAAGTGGAGTTCTGACATGTTATTTGGGCACTGCTTTGTTTACTTAGTTCTCAGATACACCAATGATGAAATTTCACTCTCTCCTCACTGCCATGCCCCAGGGTGCTGCCTGCCTCTGAAAGCATCAACTAGTTCAGCTGAGGGAAAGAGACCCCTCTGAGAGATCTGAGCTTTGATAAGACAGAGATTATGCCTTTCACCTTCACACAGGGCAATTTGGAAGACGCTGCTAAACATATTGAAAGGCAAAATCAGGAGGCGAATATTTTCACTAGGCAAATCAACACAGAGAAAGGAGGAGAACAAAACACCCAAGATTTTTTAACATATCTGCATGTTGTTTGTTGCTTTAAGCAACACTTGAGCATTGAAATGAAGCCCGGAGAGGAGGTAGAAAAATACAAACGTTGTTACTGTGTGTAAATGTGGATGTTTTTGAAGGAAGACTTGCCACAAATAATCACAGACCAGAAACTTGCACTGGGGAATCAAAAAGTGAATGGCTGGAGTCCCAAGCCCAGACAAGTGAAAGATAATCAGCAGGCTTGATCTTGCAGAAGGAAAATAGTGAGGAGAATTGAACTCCCATTTAAAAACAAACAAAACTGATCTTGGCACGAAACTGATCTTGGCCTTATTATTACTGCCTAAAGTTTAAGAACTGCACAGTAGTGATTATCATCATGGAAGAGGAGGGAAACTGCTCCAGGCTCTGGCCAAAATTGCAGCATCTTGTCTTCCACGCACCACTCCTCTGCAGCTCCAGATCGCTGCCTGTGTGGCAAGAGGCTGTCATTGAAACCTTGGCACAGCCACTGCATGCTACAGACAAGACACACTTGCTGAGCTGATGTTCATGGTCCTTTGACATTTGTCCTTTTTTATTGTCTTCTTTGAACTAGGTGATGTTAGACTGAAAGCATATGTTGGCTGCTCGTACAAAGAAAATCATGACCAACCAGCGCATATAAATTACAGCTGGTCTTGTTACTTCTTATTAATAAGAACAAATTTAAGAGGATGTGGTTTATGCTCACCCTGACAAGGGTCTTACATCGTGTCTGTCTCCAGAGCAGGCTTTGGAGCTTAGGAGTTCTGTATTTCTGCTCTTCCATGATGTAACCTGGCCCATCTGCTAAGTTCAGTCTGCATCACAAGCTTAGCAGGAGTCGCTGCGGAGAAAGCAGAGTATGAATGATGAAAAGGAGCCTTGACCAGCTAAGCTGCAAAGGCATTTGACAAAAAAACTCTGTGTCACTGTCACAGTAATTAATACTGAAGAGCATTTTGGTGCCATGAATATTGTACTTAAGGAGTTATATCAGCATGTTAAAAATGCATCAGGAGAGGGCACATTTCATTTGACTTCGTTTCAAAAAGGAGCAAGTAATAATACAATTACATAAAACCATGCCAGCAGGGAAAATCATCCTTTCTTCTCTTAGATTGCTGTAACCAGACTCTTTCAATTATAGAGATCACAAGAAGGTGTGCATTTGTTAAATTTAAGCTTATCAAGACTCCAGCAATACTGCCCAGTGTTGCCAACTACTTATCAGGTGGTCTCAACAGAAAAATGAAACCTTTCTAAAAATTGCATGCTTAACTAAAGGTGTGACCATATCTTTTGTACAGTGTGCAGCTCTGGTCCTCCAAGCCAGAGAAAGATCCATTAAAACTACAAAAAAAAGTTGCTAAAAAGGTGGGAACGTTGCTTGCAAATATAAAAAGGCTTTATTAGAAGAGGGCTATACCTGTGCTAGTAAATGAAATGGTCTAGGACCCTGAGCACAGGCAGCCCAGCCTAGCTTTCTTGTGCATGGCTAAACCCTTCTTCTGCAACAAAACTGGTGGGTCTGCTCCCTGCTGCCTCCTGGCAATCCCTGGTTGTATCTGTCCTGGCGAAGGTGTAGCAACTTCATTGCTGGAGAGCTTAGAGGTTAAAAAAAATGGGTTAAAAAACATCAGGAATAGTTAAGTTCTACCTGAACCTGCCCTGGGACTGGGGCTTGGTATCTTTCTTCCAGCCCCAACGCTTTCAGTTCTGTTGGTTTATAAATATAACACTTTTTGCCCTCAGACGTGCTACAATTTTTCCAGGCACTTTTCAAGTCTTACCTTTAACTCTCTTCTGAAGTGGCTGCAGGAGGTAGTGAAGTAATCCGTGTTCATAACAATCCTTGTATTGTCTGTCTGCACACAATGTCCCTTGGGATCCAGCCCTGGGATTGGATGTGTACTAGACGTGACTATTTTAGCTATCGCCTTTCTATTTAAGCTGTAGGATGCTGCTCTGCTCTTCCTTTCATTTGATGGCGTCATCTGTCCTATTCTTCTTCCAGCTTTTTTGTTTGTTTTGTGTTTGTGGAAAGTTCCTTGATTCTGAACTAAATAGAGAGGTCACTGATGGAAACCCTGAATCTGAAACACTGGGAAGTGAGAGAAAAACTCTGCCCAGCTTTGAGGGACAGCTCCTGGGTATGTTATGAAACTGGCCTTCATTTTTGTGCCTGTGGCAAGGGACACCACCCTGGAAGCACAGGGACGTTGGCTGCTCTGCATACATCATCTCCTGGCTCCATCTCCAGTGACCTGTACCCCAAGCAGTTATTTGCACCAGGATGTACTCGAGTTTTACATCCACCCCATGCAGTTATTGATCTTCAGAGGGCAAAGAGGAGCAGGGAGATGGGAGGAGAGGGCAAGTGACACCAGGGGACAAAGCTGCCATCTGGGGACTGAGATCCCAGGAGAGTAAATGTTCCAGCTGAGGTTTGTGCTCTTCCCCACTGAGTGTTAGATGCCAAGTCTGATTAATTCAGCCTTCTCTTGCTTTGTCATCGAAACCTTCGTCGTGGACTAAATTCATGAAAAGCATGTGTCTTTTACCAACAAATTGATTTGATTTTCTTTGATAAATTATGAGTTATCATAAAAGAAGAAGCACTTTGTGTGCCTGGTGACAACTTCCTTTGAGGTAGAGCATATTAATCTACATCCCGCATTTGCTTTGAAGTCAGAACAAAATCCCAAATCGTGATGTGTGTGCATGAAAAAGAGACAGACAGCAAGCTCAGTTCTGTTCTGCTACATCTGTGTAAATCCAGATCAATGCCAAGGCTGCAACCAGGACGAGGATCGGGTCTAGTATGTTATCTCCATGTATATCCCATGCTTGGTAGGAAGCAAGAGACAGGAAAGGGAGAAGCGAAAATTCCCCATTTTTGCCCGAATGTCATCTCACCAGTGAATGATGTGTTGACCAAGGGATGATCTTGCACATTAAAGGCAATATTGTGTATCTATATAGAACAGCTTAAAGTGAACCAGTAATAAAAAAAGTCAGAGGAAGCAGTTATGGTGGTAAATATCAGGGTGACACAGACAAAATAAGTCAAAATGGTTTTCACTGACACAGCGTCAGGAAGATGTAGAGCTTGTTTCTCCACTTGTACCAGTTTTACAGCCACATAACTCACTGGATGGCAGCAGAATAATCCTTGATTTGTGCTAGTTCAAGAGGGTCAAGCCATTACCCAAATTCTTAGTCCAGCCTTCTAATTTCCTTTTGCCATAATACAACCTCTGCCTTCCCAAATCTGCCATTATGAAGCCTGTGGGTCTCCTGCTCTGACACCTTCAGCACTGAGGGATTGGATATCTGCAGGAAGATCCTCCTGCCCTGTGTCAGCATCCATGAGAAAGGAGTCAGATCCTATGTGTGGTTGTCAACATCCCATTTGCAAAAACCTTGTTCAAAGGCAATCTGCATAGTGCTGAATGTAATGCTGCAGCCCGTGGAAAAGTGAAGAAAGGGTTACGGTGGAAGGGAGACGTCCGACCTTTTGTTCACCATTCATCACTTCTCTTCCACTGGTCTCCTCTCTTTTGGCCAAAGTATGGACCTCATTATCACCCTTGAATGTGGGTATATATAGAATAATGTGGCTAAAAATTTTTACTTCCCGCATATATCTAAGCACACCTTGGTAAAGGAAAGCTACCGGGTAGGAAGAAGTTAATACAGAGAGAGTAATGGATCAGGGAAAGAAATCACAGGCATCTGTGCTCAGATAACATGGGAAAACCACAGAATAAAATAAAGAGGTGGTGAAATCATTGGAAAGGACTGGTTTTATTATCATCGTTGTTGGAGTCTTCACCACAGCCTGTAACACCCAAAACCACAGAAGCAGCTGGTCCACTTCCAGTGAGAGAGCTCCCCGCACTCGGTGTGGTGGGGATGTGCTCTGCAAAGGATGGGCATACTCTACCCCACCCAGCACAGGGCCACTGGGGCAGGTTGCCCAGGACCTATTCCAGCTGAGTTTTTAGTATCTCCAAATGATACCACACAGTCTCTGACAACCTGTTTCAGTGCTTGACCACCCTCACAGTAAAAAAGTTTTTATTTCATTTGAATGGAATTGTACATATTTCAATTTATGCCCATTGTCTCTTGTCCTGTCCCTGGACAGCACTGAGAAGAATCTGGTTCCATCTTCTTTACGCCCCACATTAGGTATTTTTCCACTTGTTCTTTATGTGTTTGGAAAAGGCTTCCACAAAGATTTGCTCCATCATCATCCCAAGGATCAAGGCAGGGCTGACTGGACTGTATTGAAGACCTTAGTGACATTTGCTTTCTTATAGTGCTCAGGAACCACTCCCAGTTGCCATGACCTTCCAAAAATAATTTAGAGTGACATTTGGCCAGGTCCTTCAGCGCTCCTGGGTGCACACCACAAGGTTCCAGGGACTTCTGTATATTCAGATATTTCAAGTATAACCTAACCTGATCCTACCGTACGAAGGGCAACTCTCCTCGCTCCATACTTTGATACAGGGTTCTGTGATTCCTAAAGGCTAGACTTGTCAGTGAAGACAAGAAAAAACCAGCACAACTTACAGCCACAAACAACAAGGCAGCCTCTCATCTTTTTTACCTTGTAAATAGTTGCAAGAAATGGTGTTTAAACTGAGATGAAACAATGCAGAATGTAGAGGCCAAGCAGTGTAGTGTCTGAAGAGGACACTAACGCAGCTCAGTCCTTCCTACTGTTCATGTGATTGCCAAATAAAGGCTTTTTTTACTGGAATGGCAACCTCTTTGACCTATCAGGTATGTTACAACCACTGATGCCACAGTTCACTCTTGTGCATTTTCCTTACAAGCCTATAAATACTGTAGACTCTTGCTTATAAATACTCTCTTAATTACACAAAAGGCTCTTGGGGTATTCAAATGGCTTCCCTTTAAACACATCTGGCTGAAGAATCTGAGGTGTTTCTCAGTGGGTGATAGTAAGTGAAACAACCAGAAAGGAAAATATGCAATCTGGATGGGTTTGGATCTATTTCAACAATTATTTTAGAGTGTGTTGTAAGGGATCACTTGCATCTGTACAATCCTTGGCTTTTCTTAAAAAAAAAAAACAACCTTTTTTTTTTTTCTTCTGTGGAGGCAGGGGGAGAGGGGAAAGAATTGTTTCTGAATCTTATCAAGAAATAAAATAACACAAAGTACATTTTACGAAAGAAGAGGCACACTGTGCCTTTTTTTTTTTTCCCACTGGCCTACAGCCTAAGGGAAACATTCACTGGCAAATCTAAAACTTGTTCAAAACCCTTTGGAGAAGCAGACTATTATTAAATTATTTATTTTATCTTTGAAGTGTTTCCATTTTTATACTGTTAAGGATTTCTCTGTAAAAGCCGGGGTGCCTGAGAATATTTGGCCTGTAGTGATCTTTGAAACATAAGCCTCTCTTTTTTTCCCTCTCTGTCTTTTCTTCTCCCCCACTCTCTCCGTCCCAGTTTCTTCCCAAAATGAATGAGGATCTGTCTATTGCAGAGAGTCTGTACTCATTGGGGAAATTTAAGGAGATCTTAGTAGCTTAGTAGCTTTAAGGAGAGCTTAGTAGCTGGAAACAACTAGACCCTAGTTTGCACTGTTTGCTCAAATTTTTTTTTTAGGAGAAACAAACCTGGCAGAATTGGAAAGGGTGGGAGACATATTCAAATGCTCTCCAGCACTTATTAAAATGTTATGTAATTAAATGTTAAGATTATGCCTGTAGCAGTGTCTTTTGAAATAACTGTGCTAGCTGGGCCTCCTGAAACCAGCACAGGAAAGTAATTCATTTAAAAGGTTACTGGCTATTGAGGCATATGCCTTGGGGACCCAATTTAATGGGAGAACTCCCATTGACTTGCGTGGGCTTGGAGAGGGCCTGCTGTTGTTTCCCAACATGATCCTTGCAGGCTTGGAGGACAAAGAAATTGCGTAGCCATACGAGGAGCACAGAGCTTCGTGTCGGGGTGAGGTGCTGGTGTGACCCCGAGGGGGGTGTCAGCAGAGCTGGGGGGGCTGAGCCTCCATGGGTGGTGGGTACAGGGCGCAGGAAGGATGCTCTGCTGGATGCTGGATGCAGCACTGCTGCCAGCAGGAGCTGCACTCCTCGAAGACACAGGGACCATCATTGTCTCTGCAGGATTCCTTACAGGATAGCAGAAAGAGGGAACAAAATACACAGGCTGGCATGGGAGAAATGTGCTTGTTAAAACAGCATGACAGGGCTTTCTTTTCAGTGTTGGTCTCCCAGTTATTCCAAGGAGGGTAACTCTGTTCTTGCTGCTACAGGTTCAGGGAGCAGAAAGGGTCTGAGTGCTGGCGGAAATGGATGCAGAGGTGCAGCCTGGGCACTGTGAGCTCCTGTGTGTCAGCAGCTCCATCCCTCAGTGTGGGATGTCCCGCACTGAGAGGGTGAGTTGTGTGGAGTTGTGTACGTGGAGGAATTAAATAGCAAAAAGGATGTGTTCTCCCATCAGTGGGACGGAGATTGGTGTGTAAGAGGGCATTTCTCTGCATCTGGGTTAAAGCTGAGCTCAGCAGTGAGGAGTGGGAAGGCCAGGGCAGGTCCCAGTGGCTGATGAGGCTGTTGGTGCTGCTTCCCACAGTGGCAATACCCCAGTCAGTACTAACCCACAACACTCAGTGACCATCATGGGGAATTCCTAGCTCCCAAGATTGCTGGTAGTGAGATGTTTTCCCTTTAACCAGATCTCTGATTAGAGGGCACAGCTAAAATGCGTTGCAAGCACATACACAAGGCTCCATTTGTATTGCTGGACTTTATTCCACGAGGGAGGGTTTCTGTGCCTGTCTGTTTTGTCTTGTGCAACCTCCTTTGCTGTCTTACCTGCATATAATGGTTAGGTAAATGAGTCTCTTCTTTCTGGGGAGTAATGGGCATCTTTTCTTAGTGCAGTCTGGGTGGCAGTGGATCTTCTCACACTTTTATCACCCAACATATTGCCTGTCATCAGAAATCTGCTCATCTTTCCTTCATTTCTCAGGCTGGTTAAGTGCACATGGCTGCAAATGCCTTCAGGTGCTGCCCCTGCTCCCACATCTCTGCTTTTACAAAATATTTGAAACTTAACATGCTGGAAGGGTGTCTTGTGAAGGGGAACTCTGCTGCTACAAATTTAAAATCACCCTTCCATGACTTCTAGCGTCAGGTCTCTGCAAGGCCAGATCAGACACCGCTACAGACCTGAGTCTGGGCAACCACATACCTTCCATGAACTTGCAGGAATGGGACAAGATAATTGTGGGAAGATTAACCACTTGATCTGGCAGAGCAATTCCTGATATGGGGTGAACCTCTGAATAGTTCTGAATAATTGGTAAGCCCCTACCAAAGCAATTCTCTATGCCACACAGTCTTTTAGATCCAGAACTTTGACCCCAAAGCCAGAAGTGGTGTGTCATCAATCCATGGCCTAAGCTTGCTTCAGGATCCATGTTATGATGGGAAAACATAATAATTCTGATGCCAAGATGTCCACATTTTTTGTGAAATGCACTCAAGTGGGTGCAAATAAGGATTATAGAACCCAAAAGAAATATCAGAATATTAATAATGGATAGGTTGGTGTTATTCTGTTTAGCCAGAACAACAGGCTAGATTTTGGTTCTAGGGAAATCAGTGGAAGCCAATTAAACCACATTTCAGCTCTCAAAAGGGCCAAGTTTGGAAGGGCCCCACTAAAATCAAAGAAATTGTGTGTGTCTGGGAGCATCCCTGAGGCAACTGCTTCTGCTAGACTGAAGGATTTGCAGAACAGGATACAAGGAGAGAAGGAAAGACATTTTCCTCGTGTACAACAGAAAAATCAGATCCAACAAACAACATTATTTTTACGTCCCCTGAACAACACTGTGGGGTTTTTTTTCAGTTTTTTAACATTTTCATCTACTGCTTGCAAAGCCCTACACGCCGGCTCCTTCTTAGCAGATGGAAATTGGAGGGGAAGAGAAAAAAAAAAAGGCTGCATGTGCTGGCATATCCATATGGCATTCAAGTGAGAAATCACTTGGAACATGGGGCCTCGTGTGGGGTCACAGCCTCCATACGTTCCTTGATGGGTGCAAAGGGTCCTGAAACTTGTTGCTGCTGTAGCAGCGAGGGAATGGAGTTGGTGCAGCACAGGCTGAAAATTCCTGACAGAGACGGAGGGGAAGGCGAGAGATATGAACGTCCCCCAAGGTGTTTCGTTGCCTACCTGCCCCCAAAATCCCAGGCATCCCTGGGAAGGCAGGCTTCTGAGTGATTTGCAGCCTCTTGCTGTAAAAGGATAATTGCATCAGAGCAAACACACACCAGCTTTATCACGCGTAATACACTCCATCTGAGCAAAACCCTCTCCGGCACAGAGGATCTGCAGAGGATGCTGCAAGCCATGTGGGGAGGGTTTCAGTGCTGCAGGAGGCTCGTGTGGGCTTTCTGCCTCTCCAGGAGGACATGTGAGGACTGCACGTGCTACGGCAGAGCACGAGCGGATAAAAGAGGCGTCTGTGCATTGTTCTGAGAGGCTCAGTGTCTGCTTGAGTCTTCTGAGCAGCTCTCCATTGACAGACTGGCTTCAAGCAGGGTCTTTTCCCTTATCCCTTCCATTACTTAAACCTGCTCTGAAGTTATCTGGTACATCCATTTTTGGGTTCTCATTGACTTCAGCCGGTTTGGCATCAGCCCTGTGTACTCCTGTGTCTGTCTGTGATTCTCCTCTCTGTTTACATGACTGTCTTATGTGTTTATTTTCCCTAGTACCCACCAGTGCAGTGTATAAGGCAGGAATCATCCTCCACAATGCCAGTTTCTTTTGGCTTCTTTCCTGTGCGTGTTTGTCTTTGCACTTTTCCTCCAAAGTCGTGGCTGGGAATCTCAGTTATCCTGCACTGTTGCTCTGACTCTGCTGAGATGAAGGGTCTCCCGCCAGCTTCACTGGGAGCAGACTCAGAGCAGGGCTGAGTTTTCCTGGGTGTCCTGCCTTATCCTGCATCAGAAACAGCCTGGAGTTGCTGTGTATCCTCCAACAAACAAAAGGTGGTTGGCTGTGACTTTCCCAGAAAATCAGAAGGGCTTCAGATACCCTTTCCCACCTGTCCAGGCCTAAGTCTTACTTGTTACATCTCTAATTAGGAGTTAAAATAGAGGAGATGGAAATAGTTTGTAGGAAAAGAATATCAAATGCAAAATGGAAACTAGCTGTATTCAAAACATATTCGGAATAATATATATAGACGTGGAATCAGAATCCTGTACACATATATATATATATATATATACACACACATATATAAAATCATATAAGTTTAGAATCAAGGCAACGTGTGCCTGCAGCCCAGAAATCCAACCTTATCCTCAAAAGAAGGGTGGCCAGCAGGTCAAGGGAGGTGGTTCTCCTCCTCTGCTCCACTCTCGTGAGACCCCACTTGCAGTGCTGTGCCCAGCTCTGGGGCCCTCAACACAAGGAAGACATGGACCTGCTGGAACTAATTCAGTGGAGTCCACAAAGATTTTCGGAGGGCTGGGTATTCACCTCTCCCATAGAGATAGGCTGAGAAAACTGGAATTGTTCATCCTGGAGAAGAGAAGGCTCTGAGGAGACCTTGGAACCCCTTCCAGTGCATAAAGGTGGTACAAGAGAGCTGGAGAGGGACTTTGGACAAGGGCATGGAGTGATGGGACAAGGGGGAGTGGCTTTAAACTAAAAGAGGGTAGGTTTAGGTTAGATATTAGGAAGAAACTCTTCCCTGTGAGGGTGGTGAGGCAATGGAGCAGGTTTCCCAGAGAAGATGTGCCATCCCTGGGAGTGTTCAAGGCCAGGTGGGACAGGGCTTGGAGCAACCTGCTCTAGAGGAAGTGGTCCCTGCCCATGTCAGGGGGGTTGGAACAAGATGATCTTTAAGGTCCCCTCGAACCCAAACCATTCTGTGGTTCTGTGATTCTATACCCACAGCCCCAAAATTCCATGTGTGTAAGTAAGCCATGGGAACAATCCACTTGTTCACACCCAGAGAGCCAAGAGGAGTCTGCAAAGAAGTCACAGGACTGCAGCATTTGCAGTCCTCAGGATCCTCCAAGGCCAGCTCTGGTTCAGCCTTTTGCCAGTTGGTTGCTGTGATCTTCCTGAGCTCTGTTGCAGGGAAAACCAGACAACTGATGCTCCAAAACCCCCTGAAGTGATGGGAAGTCTTGGGCTGAAAACCAGCTCTGTGCAAGACCTTCCTGCACCCAGTGTTAGTGATTCAGCTCCAGGACAACAAAGAGGTATTAGATTTGTGCCCTTTATAGATCTTTGTCAAAAAATCTGCCCATTTATGTGCCCTTATTTTATATTAAATATTAATCTTACAAGCTCTGAGATGAACCCCTCATTAGTAACTATTTATGAACTTCAACGATTTCAGATCAAGTCAGTTTTTACTTCTAATTTTTCAACAGAAAAGAGCTTTGTAGAATTTCACCTTTCTCATAATTTCCTTGCTTGTGCCTAAGCAATCCTTGGAGGGCCTTGTAAGAGGTGTGCACCTGTAAGAATGTGTTCTTGTAGCAATAAAACAAGAGATAACCACATCTAAATGCAGCTAACACTCGTTAATCTATTGTGGACTGTAAGTCCAAGAAGTCAGTCATTATGTATGGACAGTTTTATACCAGGCATGAGTATTGCTTGGCATGGGTCCTTCTTTAATTGCATTATACAAACATAACAGAAAATTGACCCAAAGGGGGAAAACAATTTTATCCTTAGAACACTCTTCTGACTAAGTACAGAGCTTTTAATTAAATTCCCTATACAAAGTGACTGCCTGTCTCTCATGTTGAGCTTAATTGATATCAAAGCCATCCTTAAAATCAATATTTTTTTCTGGAAAAAAGAGCAAATACCCTCTCCACCCCAACAGAATTCAATAAATAATTTGATAGTACTTGACTCCTAACTGTAATCTTTGTCTCATTTGAGCAGAATATAAAGTGAGAATTTGTCCCCACCGCCCCCCAGCATCCCCATTGCATCACAAATCAGGCACCACAAAATGTCACTATTCCTCCTCAGCAGGTCTGCTGTTTCCATTTATTTCAGTGCACCATGCTGAATAAGGGAGGAATTTGAAACCTTCAAGTGGCAACACATTTATGCCGCTTTTGTTACCTATTTTATATTTTTCACTTATTTATGATTAGGGTTGTAATTGGATCCCATTAGAAGTCTCAGGAAGATCAAAGGCTTGTTAGAGCAGGCAGTAGACAAACCCACACTCCTCCAAGGCTGCTGGGGAGGGTTTGCAGTGCACTGTACCCCAGCTGCAAACCCCTAAGCAGGTGCCTAACTCTACTCCTAGGAAAAAAAGGTGTGCAAGATGGGACCTTGCTTTGAGATGACAAACACCCAAATCAAAGACCAGGTCTTGTTCCTTTGCTTTCTCCTCTCCTTCATCTCTCCTTCTTGCTTTGAGCAGGGACCCTGTCAATCTATCTCGTCAGAGCTGGCAAGAGAGTTGGCTCCCTTTGCCAGGAGCAGCTTATAAAACCGATGGAAAAGAGCAGGAAAATTAAGCTAAATAATAGGGCGGTTAGTTTTGGGTTTTCATAATTATTCAGCCAGATTTAGCGAAGCATGGAGCTGAAAGCCTGGCATTGATTATTGCCCCACCAAAAAGATGGTCTAACCATAAGTCAAAGCAGAGTCACCATGTGCAGTCCTTTTGCAATGTCTGTTCCTGATAAAAGCAGGAATAATCTCTGCAGAGACCACTGCCTAGCAAGGAGCACAGACTTGAAAGCTCAGCCCTGATCTCCAGTTTCTCTCTGTAATGTCTCTCTGTTGATATTGGCCCTTGGGGACTCTTGCTACAAGCACAATTTTCTTTCAAGAGCGTATGCTAATCGTGGCATTATGGGTGTATTTATGATCTCTGGCTGACTGTGGCAGGTAAGATTGGGAGGGAAGTGATACTGAGTCTGTAGACAGATCACACTCATAAAGCATGATTTTGTGCTTCCCCTGCACCATGGCACCCTGAAGCACGGGGGATTAGCATAAAGAGAAACCCGCCCTGGTGTTATTGGAATAAAATTTCATCCATGATCCAGGCAGCCGAGCCACCTCCATGGACCTGGCAGCGTGTTTGTGCGTCAGAGTAATGACCTGAGAGCTGGTTTTCCTGGGCAAGCAGCAAGGCAGCCTGCTGTCCTGGGGTTTGGGAAAGGAGCAAGGCTGGGGGAAGGCTGGTGGCATGGAAAGATTATATTATTTTACTTCATTGTGCCCAGTCCTTTGTTCCAAGAAAACATCATTCATTTAGTCCTGAAGTTTATTTTGCTTCCAAAGGGGTTTCGTACCCTCGCACCAAGTCCAAGTCAGAAGCAAAACCTGCTGGTTGCAGAAGGACAGGGGAGCCAGCTAGCCCTCCCAAAACATCTCCTTTTCGGGGCTTCTGCTTTAGGGTCTGCATCCCACATCCTTTTTAGAGCTTTGCTGCTGTCTTTGGCAGATGAACACGAGCGGAGCGCCGTGTGAGGGTGTTTGTGCACACCTGGGACCGCAGCTGCCTGAGGGGAGTGGAGCCAGTGCCCGCCGCCGCGCACAGAAGGCCCTTGTAGACGGCGTGTGTTCAAACACACCACCATCCCTCACCCAACATAAACGTGGTTCAGCCCCACGCAATATAAATAAAATGTTTAGCGAAGGCTGGCCGTACGTCTGAGTGCCAGGGGAAAGTGAGAAGGGCTGGAAGTAAATATTGACGTGGAGGTGTCAAGGCTCGCGGGAAGTCAGGTGGATGTGTTGCTGTTTTATAGGCTCTGCTGAATGATCAGAGCCTGACTCTGCTCCCGGCTGCTGTGGTGTAAATCTGAAATTACTCTGCCGATATTAGAGTTACACCATCTCCAAACTGCTGTGCACAAGCCTCTGTCCAGTGGGGTTGAGTATTTCAATGCTGTCAGGAAGACCTAGACCCCCCCCTTCCCATTAATACTTATGCAGTACTCCTCAGGCATCTTTGGAAGAGCCACCATAAAATTTCTGTTGCTGTAGGGAGAGCCCTGAAAGAACAATTTGCAGGCAGTTATCATCATTATTCGACATGGTAATTGAATTAGTAGTTATTTAATTATTATTATTAGTGCAATAAATACTCCTTGCCCTCCTTGGTCCTTCAAAATGAAGCCTGAGGAAATCCCGGTAAGTGGGTAGAGCTCCTTTTGGAGACAGTTATTAGGAAA
This sequence comes from Dicrurus megarhynchus, assembly GCA_013399195.1. NCBI lineage: Eukaryota > Metazoa > Chordata > Aves > Passeriformes > Dicruridae > Dicrurus > Dicrurus megarhynchus. The sequence goes on from VXAD01007415.1 coordinate 1,516,516, forward strand.
ACACTGCACTAAAGGAAGAACCAGAGGTAATATCCACACCCACCCAGCAGGCAATTTCTGCAGAAGATGCCACTTCCAGAGGTGTGTTTTGAAACAGGAAGGAGTTACATTGGGAGCCAAAATTGCTGATTTATGTGTACATACATATATTGGGTTTTGCTTCATTGAATATACAGCACAGAGCTCCCGGTGTAACCAGTTAACTTTTCCAGGGACAAGTTGCTTGGAGTCAGGAGAAACATTTATTTCCTGATGGAGGCTGTGTGGTGGCAACACAGGCTGTGAGGGAAAGCAGGTGGAAAGAAGGGTCCATCTTGGCCAGTCTTTAACACGAGCCCAAGAGATAAGTGTTTGCAGTGCAGCATGCCAAAGCCATGCGGGGAGATTTGTCTCCTACCCAAGCTAATGATGGAGCAATGTCACCATATGTGTGGTTAGCTTCCAGCAGCTCCTCACTTTTCCAGCACGAATGGAGGGTGACAGATTGTATATTAGACAAATTACTCTTCTCTTGAAAGCAGCCGTCTCAGTGATATCCAAGTGCCTTCTTCACTCTCCCTTCACTGAACAATTTCTGCCCCATCATTCAAAGCTCTGCAATAAAAAGGTGGTTAGTGAGCAAGGCTCACAGTGCTGCTCCTTAGCTCCCAGCCAGTGCTTCCCGAGGCTATGCCTGGACCAGCGACCGCAGCAGGCTGCCATCCATCCTCCCATCTTCCTGCCAACTGGCACGCCCATGCTGGCATCCACACGGGCAAACACTCTTCTGAAAAGAAAGGGAGGCCACATCCCAGCTGCCTGCTGAGAGCAGCCCTGCAAGTTCCAGCTAGGCAGCTAGGGAGAGGGGGGACAGCGCCCACGTCTCCTGGAAGGGATTTCAGCCAGGCTGTGGACCTATGTCTAGCCTGGAATGGGTGATGGGGGGCATCTGCAGACATTGCAGGTTGGATTGGTTTCCTCATCTTGGGGCTGTTCCCAGGACAGTCTCCAAAGAAGCAGATCCGTCAGGACTGTGGGAAGGTGATGGGGAATTGGTGTCCTCAAGGGAAGCCTTAGCGGCTGCCTCAGACAGCAAATTCAGTAGTTGCCCTGGGGGCAAAAACTGGAAGGCAAACAAGCTCCTTAAAAACATCACGTCCCTGGGAACACTGTGGTAGAGAAGAACTTTTTTCACTGTTTTCAGCTCTCAGAGACAGATGGTGGTTCCCCTTGTAAGCTCAACATTTTAAGGCCTTTTAGATATTAAAGGCTGATCTCAGTTATCTGTTGAGCCCCGAGTTCCCACTGGTCATTGCCTGTGGAGACTGCATGAGGGTCACCCAACCGCTGATGACGACTGTCCTGTGAAGAAGCCCTGTCTTGGGCTGCCCTCCTTTGAGGACAAACATGTAGGTCCCATCAGCCAGATGTCGTCGGGGGTGTGGTGCTCCATGTTACCCTCTGGTCGTCTCCATTTGCTTTTGGCTCACATCATCCAGCACATCTTCCAGGCACCACCCAAGCCCTCATTCTTGGGTTTTCTCTTTGCCTATCGCTTCTGCCCTTCTCTTTGCCCCCTCCTGAAGCTCATGCTGCTGCTCTTTGACATCACTATGGATAGTGCATTGTCCTCTAATGGATAGATTTCAAACTCCTCCATCCACTGGAATTTTTGGTAAGATCCTTAGACCAATTAATGAGGCAGGAGACTTGCTAGCCACATCCAGATCTCTTTATATTCCCTGTTTCCCTCGAATCAAAATAAAATATCTTTCTTTTTTCCTTTTATTTTTTTAATAGCACAGACATCAGACTGGATCTTCCAGTTATTTTTATGAAGAGGCAGAAAATCTGTGCCAGCATGAACTCTGGTTCCTTCATGTCCATGAATGCTTTAATTGGCTTCAGAGTTAGGAATGCATTAACAAAGCTGATTTCTGTGATTCCATGCATCTGGATTTCAGGGTGGGTTTTGTTTTTTTTTTTAGCTTGCCTAATCCTGCTTAAAGTCTTAAGATTTATTTGTATGTTTATAAGACACAGCTTTTCTCATTATATGTATGTTATAGTCACCATTAAAGTAATACAAACAAAAGGGAAAACAGAATGGACTTGCAAGCAGCTGATAATTAATTACCGAGGACTTTTGAAAGGGTGGCTTAGCATCTTAAGCAATTCCTTTTGCTGCCAGATACATGGGCTTGTTTTATAAACTACAATCAATCTGCCATTGGGGGGGAAACTGCAAAATGAACTTAGTCATCTGAGCTCATTTTCAGCTTCAAAAACTGAAAGGCTTTGGAGTATAAAGTACCCTCTTCTTTTAATGTCAGTAAATAAGTTGATTTGTTTACATGGTTTTCGATACAAGTAAACTGCTTGCCATTTAAATAAGTTCAATCAGCTGTGAAAATTGACATTTTTAACCATAAAATCAGACTTCATCCTACCATGATATTAAATATTAAGAATCATTTAAAGGACAGTATACATTTCAGAAACCTGCCTGGAGAGATGAATGCCAATTTCTGCCATTCAGAAGTATGTACAATAAAAAAAGGCCCCTTGGCTGGAGGCCTGCTGCTCTGTAAAAGCCACTTTACAGACTTATTCCAACATGGTAAATCATCGCTGCTCCAAGGAGACATTCCAGCTTCACATTCAACCCTTGTGTGGCAAAAACAAATCCTCAGAGAGGACGGATGGAAAAAGGGCATTGTGTGCTGATGCTCTCCCTGATGGCGTGTCCAAGGCTGTGGGAGGCTCAGGCAGGGCTCAGCATCCTCTGCTCCCTGGGCCCAGGGGTTTTGCAAGCCTGCGGGACATCTGCCTGCCTGCGGAAGTGAGCACTGGGATTTCCAGCTCCCCTCGCTCATCCATGTGGCTGCACTTGCAAGTGGAACTTGGAAATGGGACATTCCTACTGTTTTCAAGACTTCTGAGGTCTGCACATACTCCTCTGCCCCCCACATTATTTTTTTTTCCTTCCTTTTTTCCCCTGTTTCAATCAAATTCTGGGGACAAAAACACCCTGTGCTGGTTCTGACCGGACTTACAACTGACACAGCTCTTCACAGCTCAACACCCCTGATGTCCTGTCTGTGCCAAAGGGGTCTCATTGTGTAAGGGGTTTCCTTCTGAATAGGACAAAGCAAAACAGCAAAGCACTGGGATTACTGGGCTGCTGAAGGGAGACAATGGGGAAACAAAACTCAGGCCGGAGAGATATTTATTTTTTGGAGGGGCATGGCTGCCCTTACACAATCCCTTTTAAAGCTCTGTGAAGTTTCTCTAACACAATCCAGTCCTGCATCCAGGCAGAAATCCAGCGCGTTCAAAACCTTTTCATCCTATCTTCAATGTAAAAAATGTGCACTCGTTTACTACTGCAAACTGCAAGGGTATTTGAGGTGTAGGAAGTTTTAAGGGCGGGCTTTGGGGTGTCTCTGCTTGAGCACCTCTGGATGTTTCAAGCACAGAACGATGACAGCAGTCAGCTCTTTCCATGCTGATGAGCTGATGTGGAAATCTGAGTGGGTGCAGGTTTTGGTGATCTGCCTGCTGACTGAGCACATCTCTGTCATTCCCTGTCCCATACTGGCTCATTTTTGCCTTCCCACCTAGATTTTAGCTCTATTTCCCCACAAATCACCTCAGGTTTTTCCAACTGGCGGCAAGGAGAGGGTACATCCCTCTCTTTCTGGCTGTGGTAGGGATTTGTGTCCACGGTGGGGTGAAAAGGGGGTGTTAATTCAGGGGGTGATGGGGGTGCTCTTAGGGTCAGGGTTTGCTGGCTGTTGGGGATTCAGCCTGTGACTGTGTTTTTTCCCAAATTTTCTCTGGATCACCCCTCCTATGCTGGAAGTTGACCTTGTACCCATCCAGGAGCATTGAATGCTGTCTCACTTGTCACAAGGGCTGGGTATGAGCCCCCCAGATGTGCCCAAGGGATTCATTTCCTCTTAGCTTCCTACATGCCAAGCTGTGACTCTTTCCCTGCCCTGGGCATAATGGGAAAAATGCTGGAGAGAGAGCACTAACTCATCCCGTGGGGATGTTTGCTATAGGGCTAGCTCTTGGCACTCCTTTGTTCCCCTACAAAGGCATGTGGGATGGGGGAAGCCAATCCCATCCTAAGTAAACAAATGCTCTGAGTTAAATTTTTTAAATGGCATCATAAATAAAGAACTATCCTTGGAGAAATCCCTAAAGACACTGTTTTTGCTAAGGTTTTTTTTTAATGTTGGCAGCTTCAGCAACTTTTGCAGAGATGTCAGAGTAAATAGCCTGTGATCCTACAGCATCTTATAAAAGTCTTTAACGACAAGAAGATTTTTATGCTTTCATGTTATATGTGTTCCTAATAGACATTCTGTTCATGTCTCCTTATTTTATGTAGTGCTGAAAAAAATAATAATCCCTATCTGCAGCGTATCTCAGGATGCATATCTTTAGCAATTTCTGACTTAAGAAAGAAAGAACTAGATGCCTTTTGGACAGAAGATGATCAGGGTTTTCTGGAATTTGGAACATCCCATAGCTTCTGCACCAGCCATAAAAGGGGAGGGAGGGGAAAAGAGGTTTATTCTGTTTAACTTAGCAAAAAGAAATTTACTTGAGACTTAATCATACTGTGCAGGTAAATTTTCTGATACACTATTAGAAGGCTCTTTCATCTTGCAGATTAAAGGCTACCTGGGGAAGCTGTTGCACAGTGAGGTAAAGGGTGCACCAACTCTCCTGGCTCAGTAAGTACAAGGAGGCCCATTTAACTTTCAAAGTGGAGTAAATTTTCTTCATGAATAGAATTACTACAAGCAGAATTAGTACCGTGTGCTATATATTTACAGCTTGTATTTGGGATAGGGGTGTTTTCCCCCCAACAGAAAAAATCAAAACCATGATGAAATACAGTAGCTGAAAGCTGAGTATCTCAAAATTATCCCTAAAAATGAGCATACACACATAAGCATAGGCATTTATAGCTCCTGGAACAACTTACCTAAATTCCCCGTCATCTGACAGCTTTAAATCAAATCTGGATGTGTTCCTAGAAAATACACTAAATTAGCTAAAAGTCAAGAGTCTGATTCGTGATTCCCATAGGGAGAGTCTGCAGTCTACATTATGAGGGAGGTGAGACCAAATGGGCAGAATGGTCTTGGAGATGCTGAAGCCAAAGAACAACATGTTCCACACTGCTCTCAACCAACTGCATCTCCCTGCAGAGGGAGTGACTTCATAAATCTTGTTTATTTCCTTGCGCTATCAATCCGTTTTCCCAGAGTTGAGCTCCTTCACCAAGGCTGGCAAGAAACTTTTGGGCTTTAGGTAAATACAGGTTATCTGGAACTGCTGATCCCATTTTCTGCACAGGTCCAGCTTGAGGGGTAGGTGCTGCCAAGAGGTGCCCACTTCTTCAAACCACAGTTCCGTGTAATTTCAGGAGCTGTGCTGGCTATGTATAAGGACAACTCAAGCCTCGCCTGTAGCAGAGCTACCTCCAGTCCTCTCTGAAAAGGGTCTTTCTCTTTTCCTTTCCATGTTTGCAAATGATCACCAGAAGCTCAGTGTTTCCTGTAATGCTGTAAATAGCCAGACTGCTGCTTCCATGACTGTGTTTGGCCTGTTCAATATTATCAACATTTCTTTCATGGATGTCTCTTGTCTTCATTTCAGGCTATTGTCAAATCCTTGCAAACTCATGATGGAGATACTTAGAACAACTTTCAATGAGGTAGGAATCATTCCAGCTACAATTGCATCTGGTTTTGCTGCAAAGGCATGTCCTTTGTGCTGTCCCTACACAGATAACCTTGTAGACCTTGTTAAGGCAGAGAAGGAGTGTGGAAAGAGTGCCTCTACCAAATCTGGAGCAGTGACTGCAACTGAGTTGGAGGCCTAATGAGCTCGGGCAGATCTCCATGCTCCTGTGGGTACTGGAGGCTTGATTAAAGCCAGGGCACCAATGTGGTGCTGCATAGTCAAGCCAGACCATTTGGAAGTAGATCTGGCATCTCCCATCGCTCCACATGTCCATCTTATAGTGTTCACAAGACAGTCTAAAGAGGGTGAAGTCTGGGCCAAAGGAATTTTAGAAATCCTAGAAATCAAGATAATTTCTTAACAAGGCAATCTCTTACACTACAGAATGATTTCCAGTGGCAGCTCTATTACTTGGGGCATTTAAATCCAGATCTGGAAACAATAAAAATCAGAGATAGGATATCACCATCCAAAAGGCAACCTCCAGCTCCACTTCCATTGAAACCATGAACAGAAAAATGGTCATGGATTTGCCATCCTGAGTAATTCTGAGGCCATTCCTGGCAGATGGCAATGGACCTGTTCTGCAAGACTTTACCCAGACACCACCCTCCCTACTCCATAGCTTATGACTGCTACCAGCTACTGGGTGAGACAGATTTCTCAAGCAAGCTGAACAAAGTTCTTCAAATCTTCTGCTGAGCTACCAGGAAGTCATTGTTCCACCAGGATGTAACAAAGGGTGATTTAGATTATCCTGTTCATATCTGTGCTGGCCATGCTAGTTTGGTATCCAAGGGCACTTAAAGCATTAAGAGATCTTTTTGTGCAAACAGCAGGGTCATATACAGGGGGTTTTAAGTGCTTCTAAAATCTCTGCAGACAAATTTATTTCTTTAGTGCACAGAACTTCAGGAGTTATCTTGGTGGTTATAGTGTCTTTGAAGCGCAGAACATCCTGGATACCAAAAGCAAAAGGCAAGTACCAACTGGAAGTAGATGGAATTAGGGTTGCTTGGTTGTGTGGAGATGTGAAGAGAGGCTGGGTTCAGACAAGGACCTTCTTCTTGGATCGTGATTTTCTTGTTTACACAGTTTTGCATTAGCACTTTCTGATCCAGCAAATCTGTTGCAGCTAAGCCACATGTGAGCCTGTTTATAAAGGTTGGTAAAAAAAGAATTGGGAGTTCAACAGTAACCAAAGGCACACATATCCCTTGCCCACTCCCAGAACTGAGGAATGTGCAGCTGGAGCAATACACGGGGGACCCAAACTTATGTTCCCTGGACAAAGTAACTTTTGTATATCATAGTTCTAAAAGTTACAGTCGGCAGATCATGGAAACCCCAGTGGGTCTATAAAAATCACAGATCTTCTTAAAGGGCCTTTGAAGAAAGCAGAAACAAATAGGCTGAATATGGGTTGACTTCCTGATTTGTCTCCCTTCTGTTTATCAGGACCCACACCCTGTCTCATTCCCTTTATGCTCTTTCTACATCAAATGGTTGAATAGCTACTGGGTACCTCTGTCATGACCTTACTTACCTTTTAGACCAACTTTCCTGTTGGATGCAATTTGTGGGATCCTAATTTTGCTGACCTAAAGCAACTTGGGTAATTCGTGTTGATATGAACCAAAGCTTGTGCATTTTGAAATGTTGCAATCAAATAATCCCATCTGTACTTGGGAGTCTGTAGCAGCCTGTCTTACTGTTGTCTTTTTGCAGTAATTATGGAACTGCTTTGGTATGGAACTAAATTTTGGCTGAGCTAAAGCTTAGTCCCCACAGCTTTCAGCTCCCTTGTAAGATGAGATTTGTAAACCCAAACTCGGTATTTTGCTTTTTAATTATTTCTAGGAAGACTGACCTCTTAGTGACAGCATGTCCTACTGTTTTCAAAACATCTCCAGTCTTCTGTACTTCAATATCCCTGTAAGCTTCCAAGCTGAGAGGAAGGTATTTTTATCTGTAGCTCTTCCCTGATTTTTGGGCATTTCTTTTTTTCGTTAAGTACAGGAAGACCAAGAGAATATTGCTTCTCCATCTTCATCTTCTTCTCTTCATCTTCCAATTCAAGCTTTGCCCAAACTCCTGATAATGAATTGTGGTGTTGCCTGGTTTCTTCCTGCACAGCATTTAAGTGGGATACAATGAAACCTTCATCAACATGAACAGTTAAAATTAAATTTCCTTGCTGCTTATTTCTACCGTACTTTGAAAGTATAGGCAAAGAATTTTTTTACAAACCAGATTTACAAGGATCTGGGTTTGAGATCTGAATACAGGTTAATAATGGTTTTCTAAATGCTAGTCTCCTCCTCCTGTAGCTGGTGAGGTTTGCTTAGTAGTTCTGAAAAATCAGATCCATTGCTAAAATGTGCTGCCAGACAGAATTTGATATCTATTGTTAAAGTTCATTAGACTGAAGCCAAAAAAAAAAAATCCCCGTCTGGTTTGGTGCAAAGCTCTTTTTCCCCTGAGTGCCTTTGGCTATGAATTCTGCATATTCTAATTTTAAAGTATCATTCATTTTCTATTTGGTGATAAATGCTTTCCTGTGTAAGAGTCTTTTGATTGCTCTGCTAATTAAAGTGGATAGTTTCCTTTTATGTTAGGTGGCTGGGCTTCTGGGTAACTGCAGTTTGCAGGGAACAGCCAAGGTTACATGGCAGTGTTTATTACCTTTGCTCTCATCACCGATGGGTACATGTTCTGCAGCTCCAAGTTCTCAGTAAGAAAATGAATTAAGAAAATGAGGAATTTGTCATTTTGGAAGCTTCTTGGTCTTCCTTTCCTAGAAATGGCTTTTTATCTCTTTGCTTTCCCAGCTTCATTACACTTTGAGAAAGTTTTCATGACTTAAATGGCACAGAGAAAGAAATGGGAATGGAACTTCCATGTTGTCCTTTTCTTTTTCCCCTCTGAGCCTGTTTTGGGTAGATAGAAACTTGCAATAGAGGCACATGAAAGTGCTTGGGAACTCACTCTTTTTGTAAATGCTGTTTTAGTTGCCAAATGACATGGTGCCTTCTGCACAAATTCCTCTCTCTTGATCTGAAGAGTGCAGGGGACTGATATGAAATATTAGAGAAAACACCCGTAAGAGCAGGACACAAAGTGAATATCTGTGTCCAGTCAGGACAATCTATTCAGAGGAAAACCTCTGTGGGTGGAGATCCAGCTACCACCCAGGTTTTTCTTCCAGGCTGGACTTCTTCTGTGATGGAGGGTGGCCTCAAAATATCTCAGGTGAGTATCTGACAAAGGGCACTATGATAATCAAAGAGAACTATGGTATAAGCAAAACTCTTTCCAGTGAATGGGACTTGTTGAATGCACAACAAAAGATTCAGGGGAAGATCTGGAATATTTGGGGTCTTTCTGGAAGGATGTTACCCCGATTTTCAGGCATGTGCTCTTGCAGGTCTGTAGCTGTGGTGGTGTGTCTGTGTCGAGTGTGCCCAGGGTTTAGGAGTGCTGTTAAAATGTGCCGTTGGGATCTTTAGCTGCTTTCACACTGTCCAGGTGACCAGGAATTCTGCTGATGGTATGGAAGTGTTTTTGGTGAGAGGGAAGGTTCCTGTTGGTTTTAAAGTCTATGTAAGCTGGTGTTCAGAAATTATATGGTGCAGGAAGGGGTACAGACCTTAAAGGCCACATCCAGAGCCAGTGGCTAAAGGGATCTTAAATGCAACAGTATCAAAACTAATGGACCAAAGTTTGGGTTTAATCTTACATCATGATGACAGCTCTTAAGGAAGCTCTGCCAATTTTCTTCAAGACAAATTTGGAGATACCTAGAAACCTAGATTGTCTGCTCTTTTCTGAATGCTCATTTTCCCTTTCAGACCCCAGTTTCCCCTGAGTAGTGGCAGAAATTGTCAACCTTTCAGGTCACTTCAGCAAGGGAAAGCCACCATGGGTGCAACATCTGTGGATAGGGCAGCTGGTTTCAGACAGACCCCTGAAGCAGCAGGAGCCATAAACAGAAAGCCCTGTAACAGCACCCTTTTCAGACTGCACGGGAATAGAGGAAACCCAAACTGAAACTCTTTAGATTTGAATGTTTTGATCCTCACAGGACTTCAGATAACCTGAGCTGTGGACAATTAAATCACCCTCCCAAACTAAACAGGCTTTTGAGATTAAGAGTTTGAAAGACAATGTGTGCTGATACCTCCATGTCTTCTGGTTATCGTGTGAGGAAAACATAAATATAAAAATAATTTTGCCCAGTTATTGGAGATGTAGCTTTCTGCCTGCCCAGGTTAAGATGCTGGGGTGCAAGGTGAGATCAGCAACCTTCCCCTTTGTACCTCCAGCAGCAGACTGCGTGGCACATTGCATTCAATATAAAGCTACACTGTGCACACTGTTTTGACTCATGAACAGTAACCAGGATTTTCCTTTTATAACCCAGACAGCACATATTGTCTATATGATTTCCCCAGAACCATCTCTCCTGTTGTCCCTGAGGCAGAGCCACTGTGTGAATCACCAGCAGGATTAAAGAAGCTGCTGTAGTCTTCATGTTCTTCACTTCTGCAGATCTGCCCCTTCCTTAGGAACAGAAACAAAGAGCTCAGACCTCAGGAACCTGCACAACACAGCCTCCAGTTTTGTTTATACAGTGTTTCCCATTTCTAGGAGCTGAAAGAAAGCCATCACCTCCACCTGCAGGGATGCCAGCACATTTAAACAGGAGGGATCATGACTCTTATTCCAAGTTTTGTATCTGCAATTGCAGTGACAGATGAACGTTACTACATCTTCAAAGCCAGAACTTTCTCAGGTCGGTGCCTTTGCAATTCCCCTCCTTACACATTGGGGGATGGAGCTCAGGATTTTGCCTTTGGACCATCCCTACCCACCAGCTGTCATTGCTGAACAGTGAGTCTGACTTTTTGTGCCCTGTTCTGAAACCTCTCTTAAAACATGGAGGGAGCCAGGGGAAAAAACCACACTGCAACAGACACGAGTCCAACACCCCTTCACTCCGGCTGTAAGGGCTGTAACAAGCTGCCACTCATTACCAGGCAGTCTAACATGGAAAACAAACGTTGTTCATTTTCCAGGTATCCTCTTGTGGGCAGGTTGTTGTCTGCCCTGTGGAGGTTAATTTGCTATTTTAGAAGTGCCACTTCAGGGTAATACGCTGCTAATAGGTAGCCAGCAGGTCCTGAAAACAAATGCTCAACCAAATAATTCTAGAAAGCAGAATATTATATGTGCTTATATATTATATAGACTATATCTCTGGATATTATGGAGTCCCCATGAATCCTCCTAATAATGCATTTTAAGCCTGGCTGCACTGGTTCACTGCAGTCGTAATTCCAGAGCCCCTGTAGAGCTGATGTGGATCAGGGGAGTTGTTTAACAGATGGTTTCATTCAGGAGCTGGATAAGAAGAGCTGCTTGTTAGACACAGGGCAAGCATCTGTGGGAGGATTTTTTGAGTGTTCAGGTAGCCTTCCAGCTCAGCACATCTCTGTCTGAGGCAGCAAGGTTAGGCATGGGAGAAGAGACTCAGGCCAAAACTCTGCCACCAACATGTAGATGAGAGGCTGTTGCAGACTCTGTGGGGAGTGCTGCTCTCCAAGTCCTCAGTCAGGGCTAGAAGTCCCTTTCTGTGATTCCCTGATCTTGTTATCGGATGACTACTGTGAAGTCTAGGAGAAACGTTTTATTATTCCTCGTTTCCTTTTAGCATAGCCGAGATCTGCAGCCTGGTATGTTTGTTCTGAGTGACTGAGACCCAAGGTCACTGGGTTGAGCCATTACAATCATCTGCAGTTCTGCTGAAGCCAGAAAAGCTGGACTTGCACAAACCAGGTTCAAGATTTCTTGGTCCTGTAATGACCAAGTGAGGGGTCCCCATGGGAATTGCACTGTCCATCACTGAGATTTCCAGCAGGGGTTACATGAAGATTTTTGGTCTATTCCTGCCTTGGGAAGTCATAGGGTCATAAACCACTTAGGTTGGAAGAGACCTTAAAGATCATTTAGTTCCAGCCCCCCTGGAGTGGGCAGGGACATCTTCCACTATCCCAGGTTACTCAGAGCCCTGTCCAGCCTGGCCTTAAACACTTCCAGGAATGGGACACATACAGCTTCTCTGGGAAACCTCTGCCAGGTCCTCACCCCCCTCACAGGAAAGAGTTGAACTTACCTTGATACAGGAGAGCCCTTATCTCCTCCAGTTCTGGTAGCCACTGGCAATGAAAGCCATTCTGGGGATTTTGCCTCCTCTGTGAGAAGATAAACTCATTGTCAGAGCCACAGCTGTGTGTTTGTGATCAAGGGGAAAGAGTTCCCATCGACTTTGATGAACATTGGTTTGTGTTTCCTACCACGCAGACCCAAGAGGTAAAATGCAACTTCTGGAAGAAGTGATGTTTGATGTTCATGTCACATCAGTAATTGCTCATTGTGGCAAGCAGAACAAAGTGAACTGGATGATTTTCCTTGATGTGGACACTTTTTCTATAGGATTTTTGGTGACACCCTTGTTAAGGGTCAGACAGACCCCTGAAATGCATTGCTAACCCTATGAACAGCACCATGAGGAGCAGGTGAGTTTGCTACACCAGGATTGCAACTGTAAAGAATTTCAAATCAATATAGGTCTAATCTAACTTGAACTGAGCTTTAGGGATTAATTAAATCTTAATTACAGATCAAACCACACAGCCACAGTTATTTCTAAATTCAGAGGATGAGCATTCATGCGAGTGCTGGAAACTAAATATCACCTTTTTGCATTACTGTTATTAAACATTGCACATTCATAACCTTTTCAGCTGTAAATTATTAATGTGTGTAGTTATACTTTTAATTAAGACAAACTCTTAGGGATACATTCTACTACTGTTATTTACCTTGGGCCCTTTTCCATCAGGAGTTCTCTTAACTTCAGTGGGCTGGTTTGTGTGATAAAGGTACTATTAATTTATATCTGTTTTTGGAAGAGTGCATCGTGTGCTAGACCATATATTCAACAAGGGAACACTTGAATCCAAAATAACTTTAAATGTAGGACTGACAGGCAAGAAGACACAAACTAATAGAGAAGAAAGAGCGATACAGGAAAAGGATGGAAAAGCAGGGTGGTAAAATTTATGGCTAACATCGCTCCTGTGTCCACAATAGGTGATAAAGAATTTCTGAAGGTCATAACTGAAAGAGGTGAGTGGACAGCATGAAGGGACCTGACAAGTCAGTATTAGCAGCAGCCTTGTTTTGTGGGCTTAGCTGTGGATCAAGGTCTTACTTTGTTAGGCACCATATAAACCCACATCAAGGTGAGAGACCTTGCCCTGCTATCCTTCAGTTGAACCATTGCTGTTGAATGGAAAATAATCCATATAGAAGGGGTAGCAAGGAATATGAGAACACTTATCAGTTGCAGATGCAGCACTATCATAAGACTGCTGCGGTGATAGATGGCAGGAGGTCTCAGGGTAATTTAAAGGGACGTCAAAAGGTTTACAAAATACTTCTATTAATCACAGAGATTTTAATTAGGGGAAGAAAAGTCCTGAGTTATGTTAACTTATATTGGCTCAATACCAGTCCTCTGTGGGGACTAGTGAATGTTTATCTCTGCAGCCACTAATTACAGGTGCCTGCTCCACCCTGGAGGACCTGAACAGCTGGCAGCAATGGGAGGTAGGTTGCAGCTCCCGGTCTGGAGTGTTGCATTGGAAATATGAGCTCAAAGGGGGAATGCCCTTGCAGGAAGCTTCAGAAACAATGAATTGTCTTAGTAACAGCATTGACCAACAGAAAATATCTCTGAATCATTATTGCACCCTTCTCACTTAAGTTTTCAGCTCAGGTGCAGCTTCTGTCAAACAGGCAAACAAAAGGTTAGGATGTGTAAGAAATGGGATGGAGTAAATTTCAGTGTGGTATAAAACCAAGGCTTCTCTCTCATCTGGAATGCTATAAGTCACTGCCAAGGGAATTAAAGGATGTTCAGATAAGGATGACAAGAATAATTTGAGACTTGGGGGGAAAAAATCTTATATGGTGAGAGATTGAAAAGATAAGTGGTGTTTACGGTGGAAGGGAGCTAAATAGAAGGGCTATGATAAAAGCTCGTGCTGTCAGGCCTGTGGCAAGGGAAAGAGGGGGAGTGGTGAGAGAACCCAGGAGGTGTGAAAATGCCTGAGCCTGCAGGCAGAGGGGCTGCTGAGCCCACTGGGGAAGGCACCAGGCAGGGTGATGGGAGAGCTGGGAGGATCAGGAAGGAGCCAGAAATCCTGCTAGGCTGGAGGATGTGAGGGCTCCAAAGGGAAGGGAGGATCATGTTTGGGTTTTTTTCACGTCTCCCAACCCACAGTGCAAAATGAAAGAGTAGAAGGCAGGAACTTCAAGATTAGATGTCACCATGGAAAATGTCATGGGTTTGTGGAGCTCAGTTCCACTGGATGTTTTAGTGGTCAAGGACTCAAGGAGATTCAAGGAGGGACTGATCATTCCTGTGAGGAGTTAAAACCCAGTTCTGCCATGGTGAACATGAACAGACCATTAGGAGTATTTGGCCGTCAGTGAGTGCCACCATCCTTACTCCAAACAAGAGTTAAGCATTTCCTCTCCATCTCGTTCAGAAAACCATTTCAGCAGGAGGCCAAATTAAGTTTATCCAAAAGCATTTAATTTAGCTTCACTAAGACAGTTATCCTGTATTACATAAATACCCACTGGATTTTCAGAGCATATTTATTTGACGATTAATTGCAAGGTAGAATTGTTTTCCAGTGGAACAACTGGATTAATGAGGTAAAAACTGAAGCACCTACCCTTTTCTTTCTACAACTGATGACCAAGCTTTGATACTTCTATGTTTTAATTTATCCTAAGATGTGTTTCCCTTGTGCTTCTCCTGCTCCTCTTGTCCAAGCAAAGCTGCTGACCTCAGTCTGTCCAGCTTCAGAACAGGCAACTCAGTTAAAAATGGGTCAGTAGGGTCAATGATGTTAAAGAAGTCTTTGGGATGCAGTCTGGGGTCTTTGTTCTCCTTCTTGCCCTGCTCCCAGGACCCAACTCTTCCAATTTTTCTGCGTTACAGGCTCCCTGCAGACCTCAAATCTTTACTCTTCACCTTATTCCAAAACCTCACTCTTTGTTGTGCAGTAGGTGTGTATCCATTTGCCCAATAATGTTCTTCAAAGCAAGTTCTTTCCATTAGCCAGAAGAAGCATGTTCAGTTCCCTGGAGATATGTATCTAGTGCCATCTGAAATGGTCAAACTTCTCCCACCTGCTGCTGCAGAGGAGCACAAGTAGATTTTATGTGGTATTGACTTGCCCCAAGTGTCCTGGATATCCCTACATCCATTTACCACATACCTATTTTGACAACCGAATCATGCATTTTTGTTCTTAGTTAGACGCCTCTTCCTTCACTTTGGGATATGAGAAATAGAATTTGGGATGTGAAAGCGTTATGCCTGTAAATTTCGACTTTCAAAGCAAAGGAACTAAGCATGAGGTCCAGCTGATATTTCAGCATATACTCTGAATTTGTTTGAAAATACCAGCCTTGTTCCTTGCAAGGCCACAGGTAGCAGCACTACCACAGCATCAACAGCATCCCAAACTAGCCATGACAGCCTTGCCTGAGCCAGGTCAAAGAGCTGCTTTAATCATGAGTACAGCAAAATGTTCATATCTAAAAATCAGTGATAAGGAAATCAAAATCTCCAACGTACCTCCAATCAGGGAAACATGAGGGGATTTGTTGCTGTTTTCACAGAAAAGACAGCTGATATTCCAGACCAAAGATGTGCAGCAGACTAGTCCTTGTGGGCATTAGTAAAACGGATCTAACTCCAAATGTGGTGCTAGTTTGACTGGAGATTTCATCATCATTCTCCATCCGCCTAAACATCTCATCTTGCTTTTTGTGCAATGGAACATGAGAAATGATGAGTTAGTTGGCAAAAGCAAGAATAAGCAATAGACTATGAGAAGGGCAAGGAATTAGCTTGAGAAGATATGAATCAGTTGAGCAGTGACTTCTTTAGGGGACAAAAGATACAGATAGGTCTTGGCACCAAGGCTAGAAGGGAGGGAAAGAAATGTGTTGGTGACATCAAGCTGAGAGGCATTATCAGTCCTGAAAGGGCCCCAGATATCCTACAGGAGTGTCTGGATGACCTCACAGATTAAAATAGCAGAGAGGGAGTGAAACTGTAAACCCTGAGTGCACTTTGCATTAATTCCTGACATAACCAAAGATTCTGTGGATTTGCTGAGATTGCAGAGAAAGACCCAGATCCATTGGTTAACCATGAGATGTCTCAGCTACCAACATCACGTCACGTCCTGTCAGGCTAATGTCAGCCTGTGATGCACCAGGAGATATTTCTAGCAGAGCTGCAGCTGTATTAATGCCACCATACACGTGGCTGGTGAAGCCTCCTCTGGAACAGCGCGTGCAATTCCCATCCCTGGTGTTCAAAACTGATGAATTCAGACAGAGGCAGGAAGGACAACTGATCAGGGAAACATCAAACTGCTCTGCAAGAGCAGATTACAAATGTGACTCCTTCTGCCTGGGAAAGACAGATGTGCATAATGATGGCTTATAAACCTATCAGGAAGGTAAACATTAAGGGGGGAATAGACTTATTAGCCTGAAGGACAACACTATCAGGAGAATAAACAAGAATGAATTGTCCATAAATTTAAGGGAGTAAGGAGGAAGAAGAGTTCAAGCAGCAGAAGTGAGTCTGTAGCAGCGTCTTCTCTAAGCCATGGAGGGAAACCCCTGGCTAGGTGTAATTTGGAGCATGATCATTTCTGAAAAGGAAAGTATGGGATATCTGCCACTCTAGGGACTTGTTAAAATAAGGCAAAAACAAAAAACAAAGAACCCAAAGAAAATAAAACAGAGGCACCTTTTAACCTTGAATAGCTTTCTTTCTTTTTATTTTATTTTTTCAAGTTCACTGCCCATAATTATGTTGCATGGATATGAAGGGGGGAGATAGCAACCTTCTAAGTAGAACTCCAGAATCCACACTAAAAGTAAAGTCCTTACTGACATGCAGTGTTGCTGTTGCTTAATTATTCTTCATACACTGGACCCAAGAGACTCATTTCTCCAGGCATTCTACAAGTGCATAAGTGCAGTCCCTGCCCCAAAATCTTACAAACTAAGGCAGGACCTTTTGTTTTGTTAAAAATGTTTTGTGGTGCAGCAGGATACTTTCCACAGGGGACCAAAGCACTGAAATAAATTCAAAATATGCTTTTAGTGTTCAACTGATATATTAAACTGGATTATAGAGTTGTATCATAGGAAATTATCCTTGTGCTTTAGTTCCATTAGCCTACTTTAAACGTCGGTATTAAAAGTGGATACTTACTTAAATACCAAACTGTGCCTGGGTTATAATCTGTTTCTCTGATATCATAGATCATTTGCAAGCCACAAAGCCCCTTTGATCTCGCAGAATGCTCAACTGAACTTAAAAGGAAATTAAATGCAGAGCTCAATTTTTCATTAAATTGTCACCCACTGTTTTAGAGTTATGACTCTTCAGATCTGTTTCTTCTAACAGGTGGACAAACAATGTTAATACTGTGGTATCTATGGAGTTATAAAACCTGCACTGACCAGGAGATTTTCTAATTATTATCACTTCTTTATTAGCAAGGCTAAAGCCTCACTTTTCATAACAGTCCCAGGACACCCTAAAACGTGACTGAAAAATCAGGTCTTTAAAAGACTGGGGACAATTCTGTAACCTCTGATGGTTTAAGGCAATAAGAGCTGAACACATTTTATAAAATTGGAGCTACAAAGATCAGGGCTTATGTGCAATTAAAGAAGTCCTTGATGGGTGTTTTGCCTTCATAAAAAATGGTAACAAATCCTTAAGACCTGCAACACAGTCTCAGACTTTGATTGTAAACCCAAAACTGCAGCATGAATTCTTTTAGGTGCTTTTGCCAGGGGACATTCACAGGTAAAGAACCAGCCTCCCTGAGAATTCCCAGCTCACTGTGTCTCACCCAGCAGGAATGCAGAATTTGTTTTGTACCCCAGGACTGCATCTCCAGCTCCCCAAAACACCAGCTGTGCAGGGAGTCTGAGAGGCTGGGTTGGGAAGCTGGGTGACAGAAGCCATAGGTGTGTGTTGCATGACTCTCTTGCTATCTCACCCTCAGAGAAAAGATCTATTGCAGCTCCACCAAGACAGCCTTTGGTGTCTTTAATCCAAACTGTGGCAGCTCCCCACTTTAGGCTTGAAAGCCTTCGGGTTTGGCAAAGACTGTGGTGGTAATAGATGGGCTCATCCAGCTGCCTATTAAGGGCACAGTCAGATGCTGCAGATACGGCGGAGACTGCCTGGAGGGGAGAGGCGATTAGAACTCTGCCTGTTGAATGCAGCCATTAGTAACATCCATCCTTTTGGATCGGGGTTAGGGTCAAGATGTGCTAAGAGCA
Organism: Dicrurus megarhynchus; assembly: GCA_013399195.1. Lineage (NCBI taxonomy): Eukaryota > Metazoa > Chordata > Aves > Passeriformes > Dicruridae > Dicrurus > Dicrurus megarhynchus. The sequence continues at coordinate 1,534,729 of VXAD01007415.1, forward strand.
AAGCAGAATTAAAAGCTGAGTTGGGTCTGTGAATTACCTGTTCTCCAAACTCCAGTTTTTACATTCCATAAAGATGCTGGTGAAAGGGAATGACTGCAGTGAACGAGGCTACTCTCTGTAGCACTTTGTCTGAATTAGGCAGACTCCTCTGCTCTTCATTTCTTTGTTTGCAGTTGGACTTTTCTTTAAACTGAGATTTTTTTTTTTTAATTTAATTTCTAATTGCAGCAGTCTTTAAGTTGGAGGAATTTTGGGTGGATTCTGTCAGGTCCAACAAGTCCTGTTCTTGGAAATCTGGAGTTTCATGATAGGGTTTTGGATAAATCCCACTCAGAGGTTTCAGAAAACTTTCTGTTTTGAGAACTTGGCTGAGCTTTTTTTTGTTCACACAGGCATCCCTCTCTCCCAGGAAATAGGTTCAGATCTAACATCTTCATCTGTGCACAGCCTGGCTGGCTGATGGGCTGTTAGGAACAGCGCTGCTGTGTTTATTGCATTTGTACCAGAACCATTAAGAAGTGAAGGGCAGAAGATGTTTTCAAACAGTGCAAGGAAAAAAATGGTGAGGATGTCTGGGCCTAGGTGGGGAGACAGACACCCCTTTTCATCCTGAATTTTGATGAAACAGTGAAAGCACAGCTGTTATTTCCCAGAAGGAGACTTTGGAAATAGCAGGCAGATGCTTTTATTATAGGAATACAGTCAATGCTAGTACAAAAAAAACTAAAGGCAACCATTTCCTCTGAGCCAGGGAGATAGAATACATTCTTTGTGTGCCCTCTTTACACAGGGAGTGTGGAAAGAGAAGTATTTTAGGATGCTTTGGTAAAATTAAGATGAAAGTGTAAGAATTCCATGTCCAAGACCTATTGGGAAACACTGTTAGTTGAGTATCACGAAAGATTGCAACAGAAGACTGTCAGCCCAGGCTGGTTTTAGCTGAACCATGGAGAAAGTAGGAGCTTCAACTATAGCCTAGTGGAGAAAAAGCTGAAAAAGTTGCCTTTTCCAGGTGTGTATCTACAAGATCGCAGCTGTATTGGAAAAAAATTCCTAACCAAAGGGTTGCAAGTGGATCCCCTCTGAGAAACGTCCTCTCCTCTTGACACAGGACACATTCTCCACATTCCCATTTTTGACAGATTGAGAGGACACAGCATCAAGCTGCGCCAGGGGAGATTCAGGTTGGACATGAGGAGAAATTTCTTCATGGCAAGGGTTGTTAAGCATTGGAATGGGCTGTCCAGGGAAGTGGTGGAGTCACCATCCCTGGGAGTGTTCAAGGAATGGCTGGACATGGCACTCAGTGCCGTGGTGGAGTTGACACGGTGGTCAGTCGAAGGTTGCACTCGATGGTCTCAGAGGTTTTTTCCCAACCTAAATGATTCTGTGATTCTGTGACACCTGAGAGCGATTCTACTGACATAGCTTGGTTGATCCTGTTGGACTTCATTATCTGATCGGTTTGGAAATCTTTCCTTAATTAGTAAACCTGTGTTAAAGGAATAGCTCCAAACTGCTTTTGAGATTCCTACGGCTCTGATCAGGCTCCTGGTGACACTGTGCTCCAGCAATGGTGGATATGTGGCAAGACTAAGAGCTTCTGTTGAGGTCTTTCTCCTGACCACCCATCGAGCCTTATCAGGACATGCACTTCCACTCACACAAAGAGAACATCCCTGGCTAGAAGGCAGCTCTAGGAGGAGGCTGAAAAAAACAACAGATGGGTGCAAACATAGCGGAAGAGCATGAGGTAACAGCAAGATAGTTAAAACTAGCTTGAAAATACCTTGGACCTCTTGACCCCTGCCCCATCCCCACTGTGGTGGTTCAGCTATTGTGTGCAAAGAGCAGGGAGGAGCAGCTTTAAAAATGGCACTGCAGTCAAAGGACTTTTTAAAAATTCTTTATGCTTAGTCTCCATTAGTCTTGTAATGTTAATTAGGTCTCCGGGGAAGTAAGCGTTCTTCCAGGACAGCCTTTTGCTGGGAGGCAGAGTAAGGATTGGAGGGAAGATGATCATTCTTTGGGAACAGAAGGCTCAGAAATCCCCTCTGATAATTGACAGATCTGGCTTGCTCACAGATTCCCCAGGATGATACCTGTCTATCTGGGTGGGAGAACCAAAACCCAGGAAATCCAGTGGCAAGGGTTAAGTCTTCCTTTGTGTGGTCATAATTTTTTTACTTCAAAAAATGATGAGCCCTTACAAACCAACGCTTACCCTCTGGTGGCTGGAGGACTCCTTAGGGCTCTAACATCAGTGATGTGTTTGATATGTTTAATGCTTAGATTCAACTAACTAACTGTCAATAATTAGCACTTAACCAGAAACACTTGGCCTCTGAAAGTGAGAGGAGATACTCATTACACAGGGGTGCTGCAAGCTTCCAAATGTGTCTCATTCAAGTACTTCAAAACCTTCGACAGCAGGAAAGGCTCCACCCAAGGGGATCATCATTTGCATCATGGTGTTTGGAGGGTCTTGATCCATTTAAGCATTTCCAAGGAACAGTTTACTGACAAATCAAAAACTTTATGCAGTCTTCCAGGCTCAGGAGAGCAAAGCCACCAGTATATTATATGACTGCACCACATAACCTCCAGACAGAATACGTTATTAGGATTTATTAGGTTATAATCCTTTTTTGATTAAAAATTATAAATCAGCTCATGTTTGATGTTAACCCATAAATGCATAGCACATGTCAAGCAAAGCACAGCGTACACGGCCCCTGGGTATGCACGGAGGTGCCCACGCTGCTGCTTCCATCCCTTTGCACAGAATAATGGACCCGATCAAAGGAGTGTGGCCCTCGCTGTGTCCGGGACGTGGCTTTCAAGAGGTTAACTCTCAGACATGGAGCATGCTAAGCTGTTGCGTTTGATTTATTGTCCCTCCTTTGTTCTTGTTTCTCCTTGAAACATAAAAGCTTGCAGCCCACAGACTCTTGACATTTCTTTTAAATGCTCTTGTCATTCAGAAATTGCCACAGTCATCTCCTGTAACGCTGCACTTAGCGTTGCCAGCCTGTTAGGGGTTACTTGCAGAAGTTTAAAAGGAAATAGGAATAGATTACAGGGCTCAATCCAGCAAGGTGGAGTCTCCCAGCTCTGAACCGATAACACACTTACTTAATAACCATTTACTTAACTTCCAGGGTGGGAGTAGTCTGACAGAACTGTGCGGCCAACAACTGAATTATAATCTTGAGAATGAGGTCGTGAAGATGTCTGCAAAATAAACAGCCCCTCCAGATACCGGGGGCAGGAGGGCTTTGTAGCCATCTAGGGTTAAGAATAAAAGTTGAGGGCTAAGAATAAAAGCAAGCAAAGTCCTGAACTTTTGGGAAAGCACCTTTATTTACTTCAAGGCAATGCAGGAATGCCAGGCTGCCAGGTGGAGCCTTCATACCTTCATAAGCCATTGAACTAACAGCACATTTTTTAGCTCTGTTAGCTACATATATAAACAGTGATGGAGTTAATCAGCTTGTAAATGGCTCTACACTGAATATGAAAACAAGCGTAATATCACCTTCAATATTGCCTTCTGAAAGGCAGCCAAACAGAGGGAAGACACTTATCAGGACCTTCACCTATCTCCTGACCTGAGTGGTGCTGTTGATCCCAGATAGTGCTTGGGTTTGATTTCTCACCTGTTGTGAACCTTAACCTCCAACCAGTGCTCATGTCCAGGATAAATTCTCTAGTCCCTGTAAACATTTTTTTTTTCTTTTCTTGGACATTTTCTTCATTTAGCTTTTTTGGTGAAATTTATTATTTTGTGACTTATGCTTCCAGAATCCTTTTCTTTCAACCCTGAGCTACAGGGAGCTTGAATACTAGCCAGCTCTTCCAAGGACACATGGAACTCATATTTCCTAGCTGAGTCCTGACAGTTCACTGGGCAAGAAAGCTTTTTTGTCTCACACATGCTGTAAATTGGAATAAAAATCTTAACTTTTTCAAATTGTTTGTGGCTGAATGTAGCAGTTGTTTCAATGAAGAGGTCATGCAAGAAAAGCAAGGCAGGTGGAGGCAGATGGGGGTTTCGGATGTCCCCTGGCAGATGAAAGGAGAGGGCCTGAGTTCTCAATTTCTTGGGTAAGTGATTGGAGACAAGGTATCCATGGGAAATGTAGTCCCTTCTCTTTTTACTCTAGCCTGTCAAATGCAGTGCTGCTGGAGTCCAGAGAGCACCTTGCTTCTGGCTAGGGCGTCCTGGACATTTTGGGGAGACACCAGAGTGTGGGTATGGGACCTGGATGGGCCTGGTGAAGACAGGGACATCCCCAGGCATGGGGGACGTTGAAATTTCAGGGAGTCTCCTCAGATGATTTTGTCAGGGAAATGGAGACACAGGTTTGCAGGCACCCGAGTGGGATGGTATTATTTTTTTCCCAGATCTCTCAGTTCAGCTGAGGTGCCTATATTCCGTACAACTGCTGGTTTAAAGGTTGCCCTTTGGGATTTGCAAGATGAGGCCTCAGGTGGCTTCAGCAAGCTGTGCTGCACTGAAGAGGCACAGCTTTGTCTCAGAAATCCTGGATAAGATAGCAGAGACAAGTGACATGAAAGGTGTGTTTTGCATGATGTATGTGGAAAAGCCAATTACATGTAATTAATGTTGGTTAAATGCTTTGAAGATGAAAAGCTTTTATAGAAGTGTGATTAACATCTCTTCTGTCAAAATGATTGTCTTTCTAATGTTTTAAGAAGCTTAATAGCATGCTTCAGCTTTTCAGTGTTTATCTCTGAGATGTGATGACCCCATGGAAAGCATTCACTGGAAAACTATATAAGAAAGGCCTTCAGTGGGAGTTGATGTTGGCCACAAACCAAGAGTAGAGACTGAGACACTGTGGGATAGAGATGATCTGCCTGCTGACAGCTCAGTATCTCACAGAAGTCCCTAATCACCAAACCAGTTGAACAATGCTAAAGTATTGTTTGACACAAGGCCTTAATTGTGAGTGCTCACTGCAGGATGGCTCGTGGAGCCTGTGGAAAGATGGTCTGTGTGTGCTGGATCCAGGTGAGGTGTACCAGCTTAGGCTTAGCAGGAGCCCAGCACCTGGCACGGGACTGAACTGACACCTCCGAATGGGAATTTTGCCACCGGTTTCAATGAAGGCAAGAAATGACTACATTTTAGCATGCACAAAAATAAGCTGTTATTGACTGAAGACTTATAGTCAATTGTCTTGCTCTGACATATTTTGCTTTCCACTGTAAATAAAGCGGATTTGATTGTAAAGCACTCACAGGAGATGAGAAACAATAAAGGCCGGACACTGAACAATAGGCGTTCTGAGAAAACAGTGAGTTCATACATTGGCAGTTGTTGTTATTTTCTGAAAATGAGTGCAGATGTTTTACTGTGCTGAAATCACTCAAGACTTTTATGGCAGAAAGTGGACACAGAGTAAATAAACTGGTGACAGGTATAATGAAAGACATTCCATTTATTTGCCTGTTCAGAGTTATTTTATTCAAGGGAGCCCTGTTTTGCCTACCACAGGCAAATCCTTGAGACCTTCTTGAAGGAGTATCTTCCTGGAAAAAAGAATTGTGCAAGATCATTTACCAAGCCCGGGACTTCTGGACGACAATCAAACAGATTACTTAATTCTTTGTAAGCAATTCTTAGAAACCATCAGTTCCCAGAAAAGACATATATGAAGGCTCTGCTCTTGATTTGCTGGTGGGGAAACACAAGAGCTGTGCCTCCAGTAGTGAAGTGAATGCCATTTGAATTGTTCTTGGTGCTGTTGCCAGGAAAAGTGTCCAGATAGCACTGAATATCAGCCAGATAAGGGTCAGGAAGGTTCTCAAGCCTATAGGAATGGGCACAGATCATACCCTTTTCCTCTGACAGTTAGTTATCTTCCCGTATGAGCTGATCCATTTGGGTTAGGATCAGTCCCTGCAGCTTTTCCCTGTTCAGTGAAGGTTGCCAGAGACCTCTGGGTTGCTGGGACCACCTTCTCCTCGAATGTCCAGCCAATCTGGCAAAACCCTTCCGTGCACTGCCCTCCTGGCAATGGTGGGTGAGAGGGTGCTGGGGTCAGTATTGGGATCAGTTGCAGCCATATTTGCTCTTGAGCACCAGGACAGTGCCACTCTGAGCTGTCATCCTTCAGGACAATGCTCTTGAGTTTCAACAGATCCCTCAGAAGCACCAGCTTTGGGGGGTGGGGGCATTCAGGACTCACAAGGTGCCACCTTTACCCAGTGCAAGGTCTGTGCTTACCCTGCCAGTCCACAAAAGGCAAAACAGGTGAGACAACTTCAGCTTCACTTGGACCTGCCAATGCATGGGGAAGATAAATGAGGTCCTCAGGGCTTATCTCTGTCAGTTCACATTTATTAATACTTTGCTTTGCCTTCACTGGGATTTTACCTCAGGTTAATTACTCTGTATTTGCTAATGCCATGTAGGAACACGCATTTTTTCCCCCTGTGAAGAGAAGCTGGATCCAGAGAAGAGCTCACTTTTCCTGCAGCTTGCTGGAGCCCTGGCATCTTTGCCTTTCAAAAATGCAATTGGAAATAATATCGAAACAGTTCCCACAAGGCTGTTGCTGTAGGTGAGGATTTACACCCTCTCCCACCAGGCACCAAGGAATGCTGCTGGAAACCAGCCTTGTACCTATCCCTGGCATTTACTGTCATCAGGTTTTCAAGTCCACCACCTTTCCTAAACACTAAATGCCCAGAAAAAGAGTTTGAGAGAGAGAACTGCAAGACAACCAACCTTTCCCTCAAAGAGAGGCATATGATAACTTCAGCTTTTGTTCTTGTGACCTGCCCTTGCAAGACTGAAAAGAGCTTTGAGCACACACCCAGGAGAGCAGGAAATCTCTCCTATGGATCACTTGTAAAATGGCCCGGTTTGAAAAACATGCTGCAGAAAGAATGAAGCCTGACTGCAAAGGCGAGTGGGTTTTTTTTTCACCCGTGAATAGGATTTCAAACTAGCAGCCAAAGTGAATCATTATACATCCTTGCCATATGCCACTTTCAATCAATAAGGCCTTATGCTCTGCTAACAATCATCCTAAACTATACCTATTAACAAGAATGCACATTTTCATAGTAATATTCCGTGCACGTCACTGCACACAGACTGCAAACAGTTGAGAGTGATCACAGCCGAAGGGAGATGGCTTCTGAAACAACGTGTGGACACACACCACACTGTAGAGGCTGCCACTGTTACACGTGTAGGCTGGTTTTCTGCTTTTTTGCTCCCACAGTCTGATGGGTTTTTTCTCTCTTTCAAGCACATGCTTTCTTGATGACCCAGACAGTTTATTTCCTGATGACCCAAGGCTTCCTCAGAAGCAGCTGATGCTCTGAGGACAAGGTGCAGCAATAGCCACGGGGGATGAGATATGGCTTCAACAGGACCCCTTCAGTTTGGAGGGAGATGACAGCAGTCATCATGAACTTGTCATCAGCATGATGAGTTCACACCTGAACTAATCTCTCTGTGAAGACACCAAAACCTGCTGTAAAAGAGACGCAGGTTTTGAGGCATGTGCTGCAGGAGCAGGAATCACAGACTTTATTTCCTACTGACCACAGGGCACCTCTGTTTCCCACCTGCTGTTTCTTCTGTCTATTTAATATTGCAAACTCCTCCTGAGGGATGTCGCTTCTCCAAAAAGACCAAGCTTGCCCAAGTAGTTATTGACTGAAATGCCACAGTCTGAGCTGCTCAGAGCAGCCAAGTCCTACACCACGGGCACGAAGTTCTCAGCAGGTTCACCCCAATAAAGCAGAAATCTGCACTTGGGCAGGTCACCTGTGGCTCCCTTGCGAGTCAATGGAGAGGCAGTCAATACTGTTGATGGAGTCTACAGTGATTCATCTCTTCCTGAAGGAGATGGTTAAAATAGAGTAGATGAATGGCATAATAAACCCACTTATTTCTCCTTGCTGCCTGGAAAGCCCAGCGTGACAGCTCTCACTTAGAAGTCTACTCTGTAAATATCTGAAATGAGTTGAATCTAATCCCACCACTGCCCTCAGGACCTTCCCCTGCCCTGGTGCTCTTGGTGAACCTCAGGCACTCGGTGGCGCAGCTCTCCCTGTACCCTGCAGTGCACAGAGATTTACAGGGACTGAGGGATGCCACAGCTGAGAGGCAGTCCCAGACTCAGGTAGCTGAAACATTCCACCCCTGAGCAACAGCTCACAGCCTCTGTGTGCCCCTAAGACCCCAAGCCCCCAGTTCCTTTCACGAGCCAGAGGCACAGCAGTGTGTGAGCTGGGATTGCATCAGCCCTGGGTGTCTGGCAGTGCAGGGCTCCACACAGACTATACAAAGTCCTGTGTCTATGGATCCTGGATTAGTAGAGCACGTACAGCATGGCAAGTCCTAGTACAATGGCCTTCAGATGCTACCACATCAAAACCCCTTCTATCTTCCTCTCAAAGAGTGAATTTAAGCTTTGCTTATTCCTGTTTTATATCTAAAGGCTGTTTCTGCAACCCTTGTGTAGATCATTGCACATGCTCTGTCTGCAATGAGTAATCTGAGTAATCCTTGTGTGTTTTGCAAGGTTCAACATAAAAATTCTTTGCTAATCAAAAGGCATTACTGCTTGGATGTTTCTGTGCTGCAAAATAACCCCCAGTCAATCAAAACTCCTTCATAAAACCCCTGTCTATGTTTTTTGCTTTGCAACCTTGTTTCCTGTGGGCGAAGGTGGGAAAGGAGAACATGCTCACCTTTGAGCACAAAGCTGTGCAACTTTGGGTGTCAGCGATACCTCCAAAATATAGCTGAGGTGCTGCAGCCCCCTTTTTCTGGCTTTCTGTGCAAGTACACATCTATAATAGCATCATCTGTTGCAAAGGTTTAAGTTCCTTTCTTCCTCTCTGGCACAGTGTGCACTCATTGTATTGAGAAGTCCTTATTCCTCAGACAATTCCTCTTGTCTTTGATGAAGATTTGCAATCCTGGAAGAACTGTGCAAAATTTATACTACTAATTTTTCATATTTGGAGATATTAATGATGTACAAGCTACTGGATTTGGTACCAGAGAACTGGCCAAACTGCTGCAGTCTATTTTATGTGTGAAGTAAATACACATGATCAAAGGATTACCTCTGGCTTGAAAAGGCATTAATACTATTAATATCAGCTGAAGTAATTAAACCACATGTATTTGTTTAAATATTTAGTGTAGATGTTGACCCTATGGCATCCTCTCCCTTCTTTTTAAAATCCACAGACATTTCAACATTGGTGAGATCTTTAGGAATGAGGGCAGTAATGCTGGGCAGGAAATAAGATTCACCATCACAAGAATGCTCAAGATCATGAGGGATGAAATCTCAAAATCACAGCCCCAGAACCCAATCCCCACAATGACAAAACCAGATAGTCCCATCTAGTCTCACATCTGGAAAATACAGACAAACACCTCCTAAACACATTTGGCTGCTGTTTCTGGCTGACACAAGATGCACCTGCTCCCAAAGCAGCCCTGCATCCCTGGGGATCCTGTGAAGGCACGGAGTGGGGTGCAAGTCCTTCCTTATGGCAGAGCCAACAGATGGCTTTAGTTGGGGCTGAGCAAACAAGGTGGTGGGTATTTCACACAGAAAGGTTCCTTTTACATTATTTCAAAGGCCCATGGCTGGCCGAAGGATGGATTCGTATCTGCCCATGGCGATTCCTCCCTGAGGTGTCCCCAGGCAGGACACGTTGAGTGTTTGGGACACAGAGCTGCTTTCTCACACGTGCCCTCTCTGACTTTGCAGGAAGGATGGCACCTATTGAGATAATTATTTCATTACTCCACACTACACCCAGAAATGCAGTTCAATCTCCTGCTTTAGTGTGTTGTTTCAGACACAGCCAGTGGGGCCGACTCTGCACGGACATGTTGAGCTGAATTCAGAGCAAACTCAACTCCCTGAGCTGCAGATAATTAGAAGGTGCTTCCAGCGAGTGAGAGAAGAGCTTTAGCCAAACTGCGATCTCCAGCCAGACTTCAAATCCACACCCCCAGCAACAGCACGAGTGTGTTTTCTACCCTGCACAGACATTTATTAGTATTTGTGTGTTGTCAGCTTTTTCATCCCTCATTTCCCTTTACATAGTTTTATTTTTCCCAGTCAATAAGAGTGATTTTATTGTTCTTAATTAGATTTATTTTAGGTTTCCCATAGTAATTAATGCACTTTTCTTCAGCAGTATAACCTATTACAGTAGTTAAAATATTAAATCATGACTGTTGCCAGATGTAAGGGAACAAGAAACATAGGATTTTCAATAGCCACTTTGTCTTCATCTTTTGAATTAGTTTGCAGCCTGCTTTACATTTTTGGGTAAGTAATAAGATTTGTTGATTTGAATGAAGAACGATATAAAAATAAATTGCATTGTACTTTTAATTACTTAGGCTTAATTTTTTGTGGTGACACTCCAGGCTCTCATATAATGTTGTTTAATGTTTACATCTCTTTATTGGTTTGATAATTTAGATACAGAAATGTGGCTTAATTTGCAAATTTCTACATTCATTTTCAGGGTGCTGTGCTCATTAAAGAATCAGGGGAATTCTGCATTTTCCCCCACCTCCTTTATGCACACACAGGGATGTGCATTCTGTATTTGCTTTTTCTTAGGCAGCAAATCTCAGAGATGTTTTGTTGTGAGACCTCCCTGTGCTTGACATTTCAAACCAGGGGGCTGCTCCAGGGAGCCCTTTTTTGGGGACTCCTTGGAGGTGGTTGGTGATAGTGGTGGGTAGTGGACACGTTAGCCATGGTGGGTTTTTTCTTCACCTGGGAAGTCAAATACCCTCACAGAACGGAGAGGGGTTTGAGTCCACCCTTCCCACTGCAGAGGGCATGGTGGAAGCAGATCTCGCTGAAGTCCACAGAAAATGTGGGGTGAACCCAGTTGGATGTCCCTTGGTTTAGGGTCAGGATGATGTCCCACTGCTCTCCAGGAGTCATTCAGAAATACCTATTAGAGTGCAACCAAGCAACAGCAAACCTTCTTTCCTCCAGCAAATCAACATCTCTAACCCACCTCTTCACTCACCTCAGCTCTCCTGGAACGGAGCCATGGACATCCCTCCATCCTACCCCAGGCACTGTCAGCCCCTTGGCTAAATTCCACCTCTAAAAACCATTTTTGAGGTGGTGGCAGTTTAGTTTTAGTGCTCCAAGCATATTTCAGAGTCTCAACAAGTTAAGCAAAATTAAATTTTTCTTTCAAAAATCCATCACCAAAAACTGTTTTCCCCTCCTCTTCATTAATGATTTACTTTCTGTGGAATAAATGCACCAACTGAAGACAGAATCATTATTAAAATCTCAGTTAACAACACAATATTACTTTGGTCCTTTCATTTCCTCCACTATTATAAAATTCAAGATTCATTTCATTTATTAATATTAGCAATCTATTTTTTTTTAAATTTTGATCAGGCACAAATTAAAAGGGGAATGATATAGAAGCAGCACTAGAACTTACTCCTTTTATTCTTTTTTGTAAAATCTACTTTTCCCCTTCCATCAGTTCTTTCCTTGCATCTAATACTGCCTCCTTTTGCTTTGATATTCCGGGTGACTTCATTTGATACCTGGCATTACTCCCATGGAAGTCAACTGGAAGGGGCCAACAGAATTTATTGGAAGGTGATTAAAATTAAGGGTCAGTGAAAAGAAAGGCTGGCACATGGGTTTGGGAGCAAGGGATCTAGACTCTGGTCTGAGCCCTGCCATGAATTTGCTTTGTGACTCTGTGCAAGCCATTTTATTTCTCTGTACTGCAGTTTCCATGCGTTTAAAGCAGGAACAGGAGTGTTTGCTGCTCATTGTTCAAGTCCCCCAGCAAATAAAACGTGATGTGTCAGGGCTAACTGAGCAGGCAGGCACAGATCCTTCTCTCAGGAAAGCTGTGTCCTAGAGCAGCAGCAGACAGTGAGGACAGGGCAGAACAGAGACACACTATTTTTTGAGAGCTTACAAATTGCTCCTGTTCCCTTTTTAACGGATCATTGTCGCTGGGCTCTAATGAGATCTCCCTGGTGCCTCTGTAACACTAAATATAACCTGTGATATTCCTCACGTGCAGCATCTCCTTGTGAAAGAACAGCTGGATTTTCAATGCTTTAGAATAACCAGCTTCTACAGTTATGGCACACACACTTCTCAGCTTGACTCTGTGCCCCCACAATCCTGGGAGCTGCACATCAGCTCAATATGCATTTGATTGCTCTTGCAATCCTCTTGATTACAAACAGGGGATTGCTATTGTGGCAGGTCTTCCCAAATGCTGAAGAGATGAATTCCAATGATTTCAGTGGCAACTGGAAGAAATAGGAAAAAAAATCAGTTGGATAAATCCCTTTAAGAGGCTCCCAGTACAATCAACAACACCTCAACCAGCCCTGCAAGAGGAAGCTCTTAGTTAGAGTTAGTTGAACTCTTAACAACTTCCTGCAGTGCCAGTTCCACAAGAGTCTGTGGGAATATCCCTGAGCTAAACTATCCCCAGCACCAGAAATTTTTTCCCAATCTTTTACCTGTGTTGCTCCTGCTGGAGCTGAAGCCCATTACTCACCCTACTTGCAGAAGGTACAAGGACACATTGTGCCACTCCTCTTTGCATCAGCCTTGCACGTACTTGGCAACTTGTTTTGTCTCAGCTCAGTTCCCTCTTCAGACCACACACTTCTCTCTCCCAAGTTTTCTACACCTCCAGCCACTCTTTATGCACCTCTTTGGGCTTTTCCCAGCTAAGCCATATGTTTCCTGAGGTGTGGAAATTGTCCTTGAGCCAAGACCACTGCCAAGTGGAATGGAGGGGTTGTCCCATGTCTTGTGCAGTGTGTGCCCCCCAGAACAGGCATCCCAGGAGACCTGCTCGATTTTTGCAGCACTAGGTTTCTGCTGTTCTCCCAAGCATCACAGTCCTGGATCTTTTTCCACATGGCAGAAGCCTGGCCAGTTGCTTTGAGAAATTGATTTTAATTCCCCTGCCAGGGAGTGCAACATTTTAATTACTTCTGTGGATAAAGTCCGTTGTTCCCATTCTGATCTGGACTTAAGAGATAAGTAAAGAAAAGCCTATCAGAAATTCTGCAGAAACTTTAGCTGGACACCAGAATACCCCAGCCAGTCCCTCTGCCTTATGTCCTTCACCCTTCTCATCCTTGTCTCACACTATCCTTGGTTTTTAAAAAAATCTTCCTTCTCCCTCCACTATTATTGAATTTTTTTCACACCTGATATTAGTAGCCACTTGCAAACATTTAAACTACTGTAGGTGAATAACTAAGGGTCTGTGCACCACCTCACAGCATGGATAGGCCACAAGAAATAGAAAACAGATTGTTTGCTTCCTGTATTATTGATAATTTCCCAGCTGCCAGTACCTGTTTCTCAACACAAATGAGTGGCAAAAATAAAGGGCAAGCTCAGTGGCCTTTGGGAGCAAGAGAGGCCTGGAGGCATAAAGGGCCAGGAAAGTCAAGACATAAAATGCAGTCTTCCTTCCAGAGGACCAAATCCCTATTTAGGGAGCACCAAGACACCTACAAATAGATAAAAACTTGAGGCTGGCTATAAAAATATTTCTGTTTCATTCGTCTGAAATCCACAGAGAGGCACTGCTGATGCCAAGAACCTGTAATACCCTGGCATCAGAACCTGCAGGGCTGTCTGCTCTCACTTGTGAATACATTTATCACTGATAACGTGCCAAAATGTCCAAGAGCTGGGTACTGGGGAGCACTGGGAAGGAAAGCAAGTTCTCACAGGGCATGACTGGGTGCAGCAGGACTTTATCTGCATGTGTACTGGCAATGTGTCACTCTCACGTCCCTACAAAACTGGTGGACCAGTGACTGGAATCTTCACAGAATAGTTTTTGTACTTTGTGTTTGTTATGACACATGGAATGTCCTATGCAGAAAGTGCACTAAGGCAGCTTGGCAAGAAGTAGTTGGTAGGCAGGTAAAGAGGCAAGACCAAAGTGGAAGCACACAAAAGCAAGAAATTGCTTGGATGGGTCCATCAGGGAGTTCTTCAGCATCCCAATGACCTGCAATGTAACTGGGAGGGATGAATCCAGAGAAGTCCCCCGGAGCTGAGGAGTGGATGGCAGATATGTTGGCATGGGGAGCCCAGGACTTCAGCAAGGGAATTCAGCCCCTGAGATATGGCTAAGCAGCCCAGGGATGGAGTGAGGGTCATGCTGCACAACCAGAAATACAAGGAAGGGACAAAAGAATTGGATTGTTTTGGCTTTGGCAGGATGAAGAGAGACCATCTTCCCATGTGACAAAGCTGAAGAGGAGAGAACAGGAGGAATTGTTCCCCATATGCTCAGAAAGGACCAAATTACATCAGGAAAGGCTGAGGTTACACAGGAGGAAAAAAGTTCTGCACGCAAAACTCGTGATGCCTTGGGAGGCTGGAGCAGTGCAGGAGGAGGCTGGATGAGCATTTACCAGGACTGCCATAGGTCAATTAACCACTGCCAAAGGGCGGAGGATGGATGGGATGATACATGAAGATCCCTTCCATCGATAGCTGCCTGCTTGCACACTGCCAGCAGGTGGGATGAGCTTCCTTCAGGAGGGTTGCACCAGCGTTTCCCCACAAGACAGACAATTTACAGTGCAAAAACAAACTCTGGTCCCGGTAAAGAAAAAAGGAAAACTACCTTGTTATGATGTCCAATTAATTACTCAATACCATGTAACACAATAATGTTGCACTTTAAATCTTAGTGTGTCTGCCTTGCTGTATTTATACTGTGGTCTTGAGTGTTTATCATCTCCTGCTAATGGCAATAGAGGATTTGCCACAAAAACTTAATTATTTGCCTTCTCTGAGAGGGTATTTTTCCTGATTAAAGCCTTCCTGAGAGCAAGGCAGGAAGCACTCAGCCCCACCGGGCATTCTTATACCCTAACTACTGAAATCTGGGACAAAGGCCAATAATCTGGGACAAACTCTAAAAATACACCAAACACTCCAGGACATATTTTATTGGTCCTTCCACACATGCCTCGAGTGTGTCAGGAGGCACAAGGCCACAGGTAACAGTGAAAGTTAACCCTGCAGCGCAGTCCAGCTGGCTGCAGGACGGGTAGGGATGATTTTCTTCAGCAAAGCCATTTCAAAGGGACATGGCGCCTCTGTAAGAACTTTCCCGTTGTTAAATCTTAATTGCAACCAGTTTAAAATCCCCAAGTTGAGCTTTTTAAATAAAATATTGGAATTTGAAAGATGTTCTTCTGCCAACTAAACACCTGGGGAGAGAGGAAGGCGAGGGAGCAGAAGAGATGACAGGCTTTGGCTCTAGGCTGCTGTAGCCACCATATGTGCCTTAAAAGACCTGCATTGCATTTCTAGGTAAAACATCAACACCTGAACACAATGTGGGTAAATAATTCCTGTCCTCTTTTACAGGGGACGGTAACTTAAGCAGAAAAGGTTGGGGGGCAGACTAAGGGCTCTCCTCACTCTGCAGATTCAAGGGCTGTTGTATTCCCAGGCTCTTTTTCAGGTGTTGCAAAACCCCAGAGGCCCTGCTGGCAACCACCCAAAGGCACGAAGCACTTCAGGCTGCTCTGACCTGGCCCAAACACACTCCAAGCGCAGAGCAGGTTTCACACCTCGCCCTTCCCCCACACAGTGTCAGCAACGTGGGCTGTTGTGCACGGCAAGGTGGAACGACCAGGGCAACTCAGCAGCTGCTGAGCCCCACGTTTGCAGTGTCACACCTTGGCTGGCCTTATGCCAACGATGGGGACATTTTCTTTAGCCCTTCTGCTTGTCCATCTCATGCAGAGGCTTTGTAGACAGCAGGAATGCAAGCAAGATGATCTGATGATGGGACCTGTATTTATTTACTTTCAGCTTTTAACGGAAGGAGGACAGAATGTTTTATGGCCACAGAGCAGGAGATTAATAGATTGCCATTACTGGAGGCTGTCAGTCAACAGGGCTGTCACCAGGAAGTGATTCCAGTGTTACTACACCCAATTTGGGAACACATTTTCCTGCCAGGCAACCAGGCAGTCTTAAACAGAATGAATTTTGCTGCCGTGGCACTTGGTAAACTGTCTGAATGGTCACGTACCATCAGCTGGTAGAAATACCTTCCTTCCACTGAATTCAAGCTGCATTGATTTCAACTGGCTGCAACACATGCTCTTGGAAGTTAGAAATATTTGCTTTTTTATGAGCTAAACATCATCAATGCTGTTATTTGTATTTTACAGGGCATATGAGGCAGAGAGCTTAAAAGCAGGACATGTCAAAAGTTTGGGATTGTAGTCTGCTTTTATATATTTATCTCTCTAAACTGTGCTTTTCCTGACTCCTGGTCACTGGCTTTGGAGCAGCCAGAGCTTTTGTACCTGAGGTTGAGGGAAGGCCCTCTGTGAGCTGTGAAAGCAGCACAGCCTGGAGTTTCAGAGGAATTTGAATGGTGGTTTCTCAACACTAAAAGGCATAGTAGTGCTTGAGGGCATAAAGCAAAGCTGGCAACAACAGTAGCCTTAGGCACAGTGCATCTCAATGAAGAAAATACCTGAAAGGAACCTCAAATATCAGTCAGTCCTTTGGCACTGTGACCTGGGTTAAAAAAGGATAGAAAACGCAGTCCTTCACCCATTAAACACATACCTTCATTGCAGAATTAGTCATGTGGTGTCCATAATCCTCCTTGTCTTAAAACAGAAGTCTCCAACTCGAGTGTGGGTGTGCTCTGGTACCCAGCAAGCTGGCATGACTTGGGGGTATGGATTAGAGCCTGGATTCTCCTTTTTGGGGGCAGGTAACACGCCAGTGGTACAGTTACTATCCAGCATCATCTGTCCTCCAGAGCCCTTGTGCAATTAAGCTCCCCACCCAAAAGGCCAGACAAGCTCTCCTGGATTTAAAGAGGAATAATTATACAGCGACTGCTGGTTACAGTGGTAAAAATAATGAGCTATGCCCCAGAAGTCCTAACAAAATCCACGGATGAGTAAAACAACACTAAAGCTCCAACGTGAACAAAGCTTTGGCACACGGCTCTGATGCCAGCTGACATGTGCCAGCAGCTGGTATTTACACTCTAATCAAAATACAACTGAAAACCAAGGGAAAAGTTCAAATTCTGGGGGATGGCAAAACTGCTGGATTGTGGGCATTTCAGTAACAAATCCCTTTGCTCCGTATATTCCCTGCTAATTTGTCAACAACTGATGCCTTGCTCTTTAGTCTGGAGCTAAGAAAAGCTATCAAAAAATATAGTTTAGGGCCCATTCTGTCTGCTGTATCACTTGCTATTTTTGCTCAGCCGCAATGAAGCCAGACTGCAAAGGGCAAATTTGTCAGCATGGGTGGGCTTTTTTAGTGTGAAGCCCAAGGGCTCCTACAGACAGTAGCAAAGACTATCTTCATCCACGTCTGGAAGTTCAGGCTCTAATTTCAAGCTGCTTCAAATATAGAAATTCCAGCAAAGTTAATTGCAGCCGCATTATGGAGAGGTGACAGCAGCGAGTCCTTAGAAAGCTGGGGAAGGTCTAAATCTGCCTCAGCCATGCTCCCTTTGGAGTTAGGCAAATCCACTGGGAGCAGACTCAAGCTAATACTGGGTAAAAATCCTGCTGGGAAATACCGCAGGTGAGATTTGATTTTGCTGACTACACAGCAACAGCACTTCTTGAAAATAAGGACAAAGCTGTTTAGCAAAACCACCTTCTCTCCACATGTTGAGAACTGTGCAACATCACCCTGCAGTATCAACTGGTCTGTGCTTTTAAAAGCTTCCTAATTCTGCTCACAGCTGAGAACTTGCCTTACCGTTATATTAAGAAACAGCTCCATAGTGTGGGTTGGTTATTACCGGGAAGCGCTTAATTACAATAAAATGTGTAGTTAAAGTGACAATTTATTTACTCAAGGTTATGAATATAAATTGGTTTTTCTTACCCATGCATTTTGAAACGGGGAGGTAGAGGCTGGGATCCCAGGAGTTTCTTTGGGTGATTTTCTGCAAGTAGCTTTAGGGACCAGCATGGAAAGCGAAGCCTGTGAACCAGTTTGCTGCCTCGAGGCCGCAGCACACAGTTCCCACCTGTTGCAAGTAATGGGAGCTTTGCTTAAGAAGTCTGGAAACGGGTCCCTTTAATTGCACCAGAGCTCTGTAACCTGCGCCGAGCTGAAAAATAAATCCCCGTTAGTGAACACTCGAAGAGATAAAGAAAATGTTGGGCCCTCTCCTCCCAGTATTTTCCATGTTTTATAACACCTCTGTCAGTATAAATTTCCATTCACTGAAGAAATTACACTTCACGAGCGCTACAATAGGATTTTAAGATAAATGACACGCGAGCACTGCAGTTTTGTGCAGGCTTAAGTGATCCAAGTATCTCAATCACGTGCGCAGTATCGAAATACATGAATTTGACTTGTTACAAGAGTCACACGAGAAAGATTGAGTGTCATGTGAGGCTGCAAAGCATAAACCATCTTAGCTAAAATTTATTTTAGCACGGGAGGGTTTTTAAACTGTTAAGTATAATTATTTAAAAGCAGTCTGAGCTGTGCAGCTCTAATGATAAGTGAAAACAGAAAACAGCTCTCGAAAGCGCTGCTGGTGAGGGCACTTCTTGCAAGCACTGCCTGCTCTTAGCACTTGCTGCCTTTATTCATCGCTATTTCCGAAATTCTTGGAAGGCTGATGAAGTTTTTTAAGTGTCATCTTGCCAAAGCTGTAACATTATCTCCAGCGACAATACTCTCTCCTGCGCTTTTGTGTTGCAAGCAGAGGAAACATTTCAGCTTTTCGGGCGGGTAAACACCTCCCCGCGAAACAATGTAAACAAGATGGGAGGCAATTTAAGAAATGAAACTTCAGGGTGTCATTCAGCGCTGGGCAAGAATCCCCCGGGGTGCAGCTCGGGTGGGTGGATGGGTTTGCAGGAGCCGGCCCGGCGCAGAGGCCACGCTGTGCCTGTCGCACCGGGTGGCTTTAGGACAACATCCGAAACTCCCCGGGCCCGTTTCCTCAAAAGCGATGACAGCCGCGTGATAAACGCGCTCCAGAGTCCCTGCCTGCACAGCGCCAGCTCAGGTGCTGTGAAACGGGGCTTTTCATAGCACGGCGATTAAAAATAGGAGCAGCGCTGGCCAGCGAGTGTTTTGAGGCTGGGCAGGGACGCAGCCCAAGCGATCCTGTGTTCCTCACCCCGCCTGCTCCCGAGGGCTGGTGTTTTCTTGGACCGAGCTAAATGTCTCGTTTGAGCTAATCATGGGGATGCTGGTACAGTGAAACACTAAGGTCGTATTTTATCACGCCGCACATTTCTCCATGCTTCAGCCACGTGGTAGCTGTTTAACAGCTTATCCCCCAAACGAAATAAGCAGAAATATTGACCCATTATTTGCTTTCAAATGAAATAAGCGGCTTTATAGGAAATATTGACCCATTATTTGTCACTTCTCTTGAGGCTCCAAATGCATCCTGAGCTGCTGCAGCCCACAGCCAGGACATTTACTTCTCCTCTGACAAGTATTCTGCACTCCCTTTTGCATCTTGCCTGGCCTTCTCAGTGATCTGTGCCACAAGCAAGTGACAAACATTTTGGTGAAAAAATCAGTCCTCCCTGTGTCCAGATCAAAAACAAACAAACAAACAAACCCACACCCTGCTTGTGTGTTTCTGAACAGTGATCACCCCTGACCCGTCCCTTTGACAGACATATCTTGTTTTCTGTCCTTGGTTTCACCAGCTGTGTGGCAATATCCACCTAGCTTTCTCTGTGCCATAGAAGTAGCTCAGAACCAGATCTTTGTGGGCTTGTTTTTCCACACTTTTTGCTCTAAAAATTGTTTTCTTTAGCCCTTTATGTAGCTTTACTAATTGCACTGCCCTTCAGCACATGTGTTAGCTGTAACTTTCCCGCCAAGAGTATCGTGTTTAAAGTCACAACCACTGTATTCCTGCCAATGTATTCCTCTTAACTTACAGGAAACCTATGAATGAGGTATGATACCATGAATGATACTATTAATCACTTTATTGCAACTGCACCCAGGAATTCCATTCACTGTCAAGACCTTGTTACGCAAGTGCTGTACGTATATAAAAACAGTTTCCAGCTTCAAAGTGGTTACAAGCCTTTGTAAAAGCCTCCTGAAGTTTTCTGTGAACTTGTTACTGTAAGAAGAAAAAAAAAATTACATATTTCTTCTTGGAACAAAATGCTTCTCAAACTTTTAGAAGAATGATTCATGTTTACTCTTATCTCCCTCCAGAGGAAAAAGAAAATGAGTTTAGGAATATTTTCAGCCTTAGTCCCCATCGGACAACTTCTAGGGAGACAACCTGCGATTCACTGCTGTGCACAGCATCCATCCATGCCACAGCCCTTTCTCTGATGAGTCAGTGGACCTTGCAGACCCAAAGTCTTGAGAATGACCCAATTTCAGCGTCTCCCCCTTTCTCTTCCTTCCCCTTAAGATGCCTTTGGTGCTCCCTATTGCCATATTATTTAGTTAGAATTAAAATAAATTGTGGCGAGCGTTCAATTCCCGTAATCCTGGCAATGGAGAAAACCTTATTAACCCTGAAATGGTCTAAAAATGGATTCTGCTGAGGTGCCCCTTCAGCCCTGGGGACCCTGGACACTGTCACTGAGCCATTGCTGCTGCTGGATCTTGGGGTCAAGGAGCTGTTGTGGGTGCAGGGAGCTCCAGGACACGAGCAGGCAACACTTGCTCCCACTGCCTGGAAGAGGAGGACTGTTTTTTCTACAAGGACATGGTTTATTCCTTCCCCTGGTGGGGGCTGTGCTGCCCTCTCCTCTGGGAAAGTAAGGGGCCAGAGAATTTCTCCAAGACACCAAGGTGGCTTTGCCCTACAGCTACCCCTCCCTCCACCCCATCCACAGCCCTACCCTACACCATTCCCTGACCCCAA
>VXAD01007415.1:1559121-1577554 GCA_013399195.1 Dicrurus megarhynchus
CAGCAGCATTCCTGGTGCTCGGCATTGCTATCATCACAACAGCTCTCCTGGCTGGAAAATTCTATTATGTGCATAAAGGAGATTTATGGTCAATGTATTTTCTTTCCATATATCTTGGAATCCTTTTATCTCGGGTGATTCAATAAAAGAGATGGCTTCCGGATTTTTTGGTTTTGTTTTGGGTATGGCGCTGGGTTTTTGTTTGGTTTGATTTTGGTATTAAACCTGATCCTGTGGCTCTGTGCACAGAGTGAGTGAAATCTAAGTTGGAGGAAAAAAAGCAATTTCTTTAAAAAAAAAAGAAGCACCCTGAAAGCTTCTTAAATGTATCATGTTATGAAAAAGATAATCTGACAGGGCATACCTATGCTGACTTTTTCCTCACCCCCTGAAAATACAATAAAGAAACCCCAGAAAATGAATATAATTCCGTTTATTTGGAAAGGTCCTCTTGGATCACTAAATCAGTGCATTAGCCATTCTGTAAATCCCTCCCTCTCTTTTAAAGCCTTTCTGCCTTTCTTGTGATGTTTATGAGTATTTATCAACGTGATCTTCATTGTCCAGTTTTTCCTAAAGCTGTTCAGTAAAAAAAAAAAAAAAAAAAGGAAAACAAGCTCAGATACCCAAAGTTGGAATGTGTTGCTGGGATTCAGAGCACTGGGCTTTGCTCAAAGTATGTTTTTTGTGTGTGAACATGTTAGGGCTCTGTGAAAGTGGTGGGCTTTTCAAAAATCGCTTGACCTCCATTGTTGATGCTCTCATCGCTACCTTGGCTGGCTGTAACAAAGCAAGCACGGGCTGCTGTTCTTTAAAAAAAAAAAAAATCTGTTATGCTTAATTTTTTGGAATACTGAGGATTCATTGAGGAAAACATTACGTTCATTTTTAGCCCTTTGTTTGCAAATTCTCTGCAGCCCAAATGTTCAGAAATCATGTTTTAATCGATGAGCTTGAGAAAATACAGAAGGTGTAAAAGGATTTGTCTTGCAGAATGCATTGCTAACGTGTTTTCTGAGCCATTGCATTACTTTTATTTCGGTGCAAGTTTAAGTAATGCCATGCAGCAATGAACTGTGCAGCAAATGGATCTGGTCTCCTCTTTCACTGTCTTGTATTTATCCTCTTGTGCTTGAGAAAGGGAATAAAACTGGCTTCATTAGCTTGCTAATTAAACACAATGAAGTGCGTGGCCCAAGGTTAATGGCAATGGCCTTTAAAAACACAAAACTCTTGAACAGGTGTTTAAGATATATATTTTTTTAATCTGCTATCAAATCTAGATAATTATACCACCGAGATAGCCACTGTCAGAGTTCTGTGGAGAAGAAAATGCTGTGTTGGAGACGCCAGTGATCAGTGTATTATTTTTAGTGGCATTATTTATAAACACCTCTCCAGGTCCTGCACAACCTGTGGTTTAACTCCCCCCTTCTCCCCACTCTCCATTTCGAAGCATCTCCTGCATGATCATCCCTTTGGTTTCTGTGGACCAAGCAGCGTTAAAAATCCCATATCCCTGGACCAGAGCGAGGGTCTAACCTGAGCCTGGGGAGTTAACTGAAGTATTTACTCGCTGAAATTTCTGCCATTGCTGGTGCCTTTGAGCAGCCCGTGCAGGCTGTGAGGCTCCTGCTCGCTGGATGCGATAGGAAGAAGCAGCCAATTAAAGCCGAGGGCTCGCACTCCCCGCGTTCGAGCTGTCACCAGCCCCCTGTCCACTCTGCTCTCCATCAGCTAAAACATGCTTGTCAGGTTTTTTTGTGCTCCGTGTGACGCAACAGTTGTGGACCTCCCCTGCTGACACTGAATAGATGGTAGAGAAGAAAGAAACAGGCCAGCCTCACTGTTTTTTCCTTCCTCCCCCCCTTTTTCTTTCCCTTTTCTTTTCTGTTTTGTTGTTGTTTTTGTTCTCCTCTCTCCCTCCCACCGTTTTCCCCCTTCCCCATGCACGCACTCCTTGCGTTGCAGATCAGCCTAGGAGGGCTCCCTGGCTTCTCCACTTCTGGGGAACAACACCAGTGCACCGGTTGAGATGGAAGAGGGCATCTTTTGAAACGTTGGTGATGGGATGATGGGACGGGCCCAGGAATCCTGCTGCTGTGATTTGCATCATGCCTGTCCATGGGGTGGGTCCTCCTGCAGGTGTAGAAGGAACCAAGGGATGTTTATTTATCAAGGGTGAAGCAGGTGGGTGGCAGAGATTTTTTGAGACTGGGCACTTGTCAGAGATGTGTTATCTGCCCAAAGGAAAAGGTGCCTGTTCCTAGAAAGCTGTGACACCTTTAAAATACAATATACAGAAGTCAAAATTACTCAATGTTTGGGGCCTTGTAGCAGAGGGTGTTTGGGTTGTCATGTTTCAGGACCTGCTTTTAGAAGAATTTCCAAAATTTAGCGTTAAAAGCAGTTGACCTTGTGGTGCTGCACTAGAATAGTCAGAAATACATGGGATTTTAGGAGCACAGGATCTTTCAAGCCCCATGAAATATAACTAACACCTTTCTATCAAACACAGCCAGGACAGTGGTCTAACAGTTGTGCAAGTGACTTGATAACCCCCTGCTTCTGGCTGTGCAGGGCCCAGGCAAGGAGAGACCCTGGATGCCCCTTCTGTAGGGAGCACCACACCCAGCGCCGGGCATGGCCCCTCCTTATGGTGCCTCCCATCCCTTGCCTGGAAATCTGCGTGTCCAGCCCTGTCAGCTGGCACTGGAGAAGTGTGGCTGTAATTTGGGAAGGGTGCAGGTAGGGGAGAGAACCTGCTAGAGTTCAGTGGTGATCTAGACCCCCGTGAAAGCCCTGATGGGGTCTTGCCCTCTGCTCTGGCAACTGGAGAAGTGCTTGTGCACTGAGAGTCTTGTGAAGGCAGCTTGGGAAGTCAGGGTTGGTGGGTGCCTGCTGCAGAGCTGGCATTTTCTTGCTGCTGGGCTGGAGGAGTGGTGTCACCAAGGCAGGTGGCTGAGTTTCCCAGGTCCCTGGGTCAGCTGCGGGCAGCGAGGTGGGCAGTGAGGTGCTGTGCCTCGGCACCACCACAGCACCAGGGCTCCAGCACTCTCCCTGCAACAAAACCTTGTGGGGAGTTGGGAAATGGGAACCGCAGAGTGTAATCTCTGCTTTAAAGAGGTGTTGTCTTTCTCTTTTATCCCTCCTTGGCCTTTGATTTTAAAACTAGCAGGGGAGTGTGATTTTCCTGCCTGGCCAATAGCACTGCCTGCATCTGAATTATTCAGTGTAGCACTTGGCATTCTGCACCCTGTTCCCACTCAAGCTCTTTTTCGCCTGTTCCTTCATGTGGAGATTTTCACATCAGTGAAATTGGATGTGTTTAAGAGAGGTGTTTGTGGCCGAAGTATTCACCAGTATTAGCTCTACTCTTCCCCTTCCCTTTCCCCTCCGTTAACCATTGAGGATCAACTAATGTCTAATCTCTTCTCTTCATTATTACTTCATTCTGAAATAATTTCGTATCTCATTAGCCATTTGTTCCTTTAAGGTATATTAGAAAAATATACATCACTCCCCCCCAATCTTCTTTGTAAGGTTTCTTGGAGCCACTGAAGTCAGAGGGGCAAAGAAGTAAATTAAAGATGAAACACTCTCTCTGCGTTCTGCAGACCCAGCACATTTTATGCTTAGATTTGAATATAACTGTTGGTCTTTTTCACCAATTTCATGTTCTTTTCTCTCTGTCATCTTCCTCCTTTACTACAGTACAGCTTCAATTCAAACTAAAAGTTAAGAGCAGCAATTGTCAGTGTACACTGTAAAATAATAATACGCTTCCCTCCAGCACACAAGTGCCTCTTATTTTGCCGGTATTTGAGTCTTTTGCTCTGATTAGGTTATTGCACGTGGCATTGGTCCATCATGCTACTTAAGAAAAAAATCTGTTACAGGTGTCTAGGTGCCTCAGAAAAATACGGCTCCGCTTTATGCAAAGTGCTGTTTGTGTAGAGAGAAGGTCCCTGCCCCAGAAACACCGAGCAGAAGGGCCAAGAGGGAGAAAATTCTACTGTCTGCAAGTGCTCCCTGCTGAATCATGAAGTGGCTCACCCAAGGTTGCACCAAATTTTTTGTACCTGTACTAAAAAATTAATCTGCATGAGGAAATGTTTCAGTATGGGGTAAAACTGGGCTTCAACCTGAGTGTGCTCTGTCCACCTTATGTGATTTTTGAATTTCTTTTCTTCTGGTGACTCTGCTAGGGGTGGTGGATGTATTTTTGGTCTTGGAAAGATCCTTTTCTCTTAGGTTGGGCTGCCTGAGAGCAGGGACCGGCTCATGCATAGAGGTGTGCAAAAAGAAGTACAGAGGAAGGAGCAGCCTGTTTGTGCCCAGCTGGAGGAAGATGTTGTGAATGAGCTGTTTCTCATCAATAATTCCGTGATTTCCACCTTGGTGTGCCATTTCACCACAGATTCACTTTCGGACTTTGAGGGAGCTCTGTTTGGAGGAGGGCACAGGCCTGGCTGCAGGGCAAGAGGCAGCCTGGGCCTGGAGCACCCCTTTTTGCCTCACTGATGGGTTTGGGGTATTGAGGAGCTGAAATAAACCTCTGAAAATGTTTTCTAGAAGTAAAACTTGTATCTCTGGATGTTTCATCTGGGAATTTACCAGTTGCTCCCGGGTGGGAGTGACTTTTCTGAGATCTTGGAAGTCAGTGGCAAGGCAAGGGCATTGCTCCCCATCCTCTTGGGTCCACGGTTGGTGCTCTGACCACCACATTATCCTTTTTTGTCCACCTGGAATTTTGTTTTCTGGGAAAAATAGATGTTCTGGTCATTTTATTAAACCAGAGGTATCATTTTGGGTTTTTTTTCTCCTGTCTCAGTCTCATAGTAATGTATAGTATGCGAGTGCCTCCTCTTTAAATAAAGATAATAAAGCACGTGCATGAAGAGATGCAGTGCCTTACAATCTGAGCTCCATTAATTTTCACCGAAGTGGATACTCATGCAAATTTAGACATGGGTTTTGAACTGGACTCTTTATGTCTAATATGTACCCTTGTGTGACAACGGGAGAAGAAAAAGGTGCTCCTGGGAGCAGAGGGGGCGAGTTAATCCTCCTCCAGTAAAGCTGGAAATGGAATGTATTGCTGTCAGTTTTATAGAGAAATAAACAAACAAAACCTGGGGGAAATGAATGTGTCTATGGCACTTTCCACACCAACCCCAAATCCCAGACCTGTGCTGAATGAGCCCCAAACCACAGCAGCAAAGGTTGTAATTTTAAAAATTCCACAGTAGCTGACATTGTAGGGTCTTAGGTGCCGGGACTGCCCCTGCCTTTTTTTTTTTAAATTTTCTTTTTTTTTTAATTTAAAGCTTTTTCCCATTATAGAACTTGTTTTCTAAATGGGAGCAGAACTTTAAAATTTTCTATGTGGTGGCAGTAGTGCTAATGTAATGCTTCTTCCTAATTTATTCCTCTAAGGTGTGAGATGATAAGCCTTTGAGTGGATGAGAGGGATAAAGTTAGCTCCATTTGTGCCTGATCTATCAAATGGTCAATCTAGGTGGCTAACCCTTCTTTTCTCCGACATTGAGCTATTTAAAAATGCCTTGTGTAATGCGTGCAACTTCTAAAATTTGGCTTTTAGGAATATTTTGCTTATACATAATTTACCTTTGCAGACTGCTTTGAATTCCTGGGGAGGGAGGAATGCAACCGTGCATCTGAAGTGAAGAAATGTTCAATCAAAACTCGTCTCCTTTTTGTGACTTTCTAAAAGCATTTCAGAAAATGAGAATATTGCAGGGTTTTTAAGCCCTTTTAGTGCTGCTCTCATGTTTTGCAGTCTCTGGATTGCTTCTGAGGGCTGGTGGCTGTTGCTGCAGTTTGGCTGAGCTGTCTGCAAACTCCCCTCTCCAGTTGCTTTGTTTGCTACTGATACTTTCTTCTTCTGGGAAAAGAGGGCATTTGAACTTTGCAAAGTCCATGTTCAGGCCTTTCTCTGAGGCAGCAAGCTGAGCTTTACAATAGGAAAGTTGTGAGAAGGCTGTGGTATTGCTCTTTGGAGGCACTCAAATGTGGGGAAGACATTGGCTTTGCTTCAGACCTGTGCATTGCCACATGGATTTGCAGGAGTCCCTGTACTCAGCAGAGGGAAAATACAGTTCACTTGGGATGCAACTGCTCAGCAAAGTGCAGATTTGTCATTATCCTGGTGGTTTTTTGGAACTTCTGGGAAAACAGAGCCGTGGCAATGCGACGTCCAGGCTCACAGCTCTCTTCTTTCTCCAAGTCTTTGTTTTGTTTTTTTTTTTTTTCCCTCAGTGTAGCAACTGAAACAGTGGGATTTGTATGGCCACTTTAGCTCCTGAGAGTAATTAATGGGTTAAGAATGCTAATTCCCCTCTATATTTGCAGGCTGAGAAATTCAGTTGTCCTTGGGTTTTTGTGGCGAGGGTATCCAGTTACAGCCCGGCGGCAGCTATTGGGCAGCTCCTGGGCACACAAAAGTTTGAACTCATAATCCTTTGCTTTCACATGCACCCAAAGCTTATCAGGCACTTTTAGTTTTATAGGAGTTTCTGTTAAAGCACATCCTTACACCTGGGGTAAGGCATTTTTCCAAATACCTGTTGCAGTTGTGCTGGAAAACACTCACCTGCTTGGCTCCTAAAAAGTGAATTTTTGTGGTGGGCAGCAGGCACTGGTGCTGACATACCTGGAACAGTTCCATGCTGCGAAACTCCTTTTTGTGTAAGGAGCCTGGGATGCAGATAAAGCTTAGCACAACCTGAAGCAGGATGGTGCTTTTGATGCTTGGTGCCGCCTCACTGGGATGCTGGCTCTGGCTGCTGGAAGGTGTGGTGTGGAATGGAGTGCCCAGGTCTGGTGAGAATTCCAGAGCTGTAGCATCACCATCTCTGCCTGGAACCCCAGGTGGGGATGCTGTCATGGGGAGTGCCCTGCTGCTGAGCTGTCTCATCCATGCTCCTGGGCTTCCTTTGAAATATTTCAGAGACAAATGCTTAAAAAAAAACCCCAAACCAAAACACAAAGCCCAACTTCCTCCCCAAAAAGACATACCTCAGAAAAAGCAAAAAAATCTCCCCAACAACCCAAAACTCACGGAGATGAATGTTTTGATCTAATTGCTGTTGTTTTACTGCCTCAGTGTTATGACAGACCTTAGTCTCTTCCTCAGGCCCCTGAAGCATCTCTGCAAAGTGAAAACATGAAGCTGGGCCCTGGAAGGGCTCAGTAATAGAAAGAAATTCCCATGTGGGTTTTAATCACCTTTTACAGTGTTTGAAACAACACGGTTGCCCTCCAGTCCCGATTTCCTGGCTTCTTTAGGCATGGGATAAAGACCAGCAACACCTGATGGAGCCTTCTGATGAGCTCACTTGCTGTCACTGGGTGTTTCCTCTCGTGGGTACAGCTTGGTGGCACAAAGCTCATTCAGCCTGAATTTTGATGGATGCCAGAAAGAAGGAAAGGAAAGGAAAGGAAAAAAAACCCCAACCCACTGAATGTGCTGTCCCCCAGGGCTGTTGTCTCCTGATGCCCTGACACCCTGCCTGTTCACCTTGGCTGGAGATTGGCTGGATGTGCCTGTTCCTGGAGGGTATTTTAACATTTATATCGTGCCTTAGATAACTGTGGAAGTCTTTTACAGCTAATTTTTATTGCTGTAGAAAGTTTTCTCTAGATACATAGCTTCTGTTATCATCTAATGGGACAGAGTTAGTGCTGCTAAAAGCAAACATGAGGAACTTTTTTTTTTTTCTTAATTGGTAACAGAATTTTGTTTCCCATGCAATCGTGTACAGATTGACTATTTATTAGGTAGCAGCTAAAAGAATCCCTCCAAGGTAACCATGAGCCTCAGAGGTAAATGAGATGCAAGCGTATCTGGCTGGGTAACTGTCCGTAGGCTCCTTCTCAATGAATCCCTGGTGAAAGAAGAAACCCTGAGCGAGGGACGTGCCCTTCTCCTGCACCCCAGAGTCACCCCGCTGACATCCCCGAGGCTTTTTGTACTTGGAAATTATTTCGAACGAGCTAACGTGCACAACTTTGAAGTGTGGTACGACAAAATAAAGTTGGCTAAAAATAGGTCTGAATATGAAAGACAGGCAAAAACTGGGAGAGGGGGGAGCTGAGAGTCGTTTTACAGGCATTGTTGATAGAGTTTCAGGGTCCCGAGAAGGGAAGATGAATGTCTTTCTGTTATAGTAACAGCTGCTCTCTGTCCATCGGGATCCAGTGTTTGCCGATCCAACTCATAATAATTAAACAAAAGAGTTATTTCATAGTAGCCCTGGTGGGGGATTTATGTTGGAATTTTATCTTTTTCGATTTAGACTTTTCTTCGTCTAATTAAGAAAAATATAAAGTTAACCTCTCACCTGGACTGAGGCTCGCCTCTCATCAGAGCCTTTACAACTGGGGGGAAGCTGTCTGGTGACTGGGCCATTCAGAGCTATATTAATCAAACAAACAAGCAAAAAAAAATCATTATGTTTCTCTTATGCACTTGTTCTTTGTCAGCTTTCCAGGGGTTTTGTGTCCTGAACGGGTGATTCAGGTGTTAGTAGCTCCCTAGTATGGCCATGCAATGCAACATGCATATTTCTTCTTTCCTTTTACTTTTTAGTGATTTCCATCCCCCTCCCCATTTTGAGAGCTACTCAAGGTCTCTTGTGTGAACAAGCAAACAGCCCCAAAGGAGTTTCAGATGCAAAGCATAGCAGCATTTTGGGAATGGATCTGCTTTGTGGGACTTTATTCTGATGCAGTAAACTCTGCAAAACCCCTTGGTGTGGGTCAATCCTGGGGGCAAAGAGGTCTGGAGTGAGGCAAAGCTTCCTTACTTGCAATCTTCTCATGTACTCAGCCACAGCTTTTAAGAAAATTTGGGGTTACATCCTCCTTGCAAAACTCTCCCACCGTGTTCTGTCACCTCGCCCTGCCCCTGTGGAGGGTTTCCAGAAGATTGCACCTGGAAGTAGCTGATTTGTCACTTCTTTTCATCACAGTGGCACAGCTTTTTTAAAAAACACGTTGAAACTACCATTCCTGGAAGGATCACAGGCTAGAATTCATCCAGTGCTGAAGCACCACAAGCAGCTACCTGAAGTCCAGAGCTCCTCTCACAGGATCGTTTCCCAGGTGTTAATGGAATCCATGCCTCCATGTAGCTGCCTTTTGAACCCTGTCTGTTAATTTAATACCATTTACCCTTCTCCAAAGGAGAGTAGGCCCAGTTGGATGGTAAGGTTAAAACCTGAGCTGTGCTATGTTTATATTAATAATTTCCACTGGTGAAATATGGATCTGAGACTTTGCTCATTCATTTAAACCTCATAGTTAATAGGCAATAGTGGAAATGTACCATGTACATGATTATTGCAGTGACCTGATTTCACATACACTTCTGATCTGACTTCTGGTAAAAAAAAAAAAAAAAAAAGAAAAAAAAAGAAAAAGAAGGAAAAGGAAAAAAGAAAGAATTATATATAAAATTGATTTTGGGAGCCCTGTGAAGGAGAAGGAAACCACTTATTTCAACCCCCAAATTCCTCTGAGCTGTAGAAACATTGTCAAAGTAATTGTAGCCTTTTCAATTTTTTTTCTGTGTAGATTTCTTTCTGTGTAGTCTCAGAAAATCTGTGCTCTGTTGATGGATGTCACTGTTTTTTCACTTGTGACAAATATCTCCCAAGGTATTGTTTGAGTGATGTAAAATTGGTTCATGTGTAAAATTCTAGCTTTTCATGAATACTTTATCATGAATATGTGCATGCCAGGTTCTTCTGGATTAAGGTGTTATACCTTTAGTGGTTTGCTGTGGGATATCATCTTAATCATTTTTGCTGTAATTTAAGCATCTTAATTAAAACTGCATTGAATTGTGGAAAGTAATTTGGGTCTGGAGAGCAGTGGGTTTTGTATTTTTTTTCTTTTTCGTCTTGTTAGATGATGGTAATGGTCTTGGCAAGGTTCCGCTCAAAATTAGTGCAGTGTATAAAAACTCATGTTGCCAAGTTAGTCCAGTATTTCTCCAGCTAATTGTGGCCTTGAAGGGTATAATATAAAAGGTCATCTTTGTTAGTGAACTGCAGGCTTCTCCTGCGAGACAGAAATCCATGTCCTTATCAAGGATGAAATCTTGGCTCCTTGGTTACACAATTGAGCTTTGCTATAATTTGGACATCATTAGGCTCTTTATTAAAGCGGAGGAACACTCTAATCAATCTTGATGCTTTGGTTTCTTAAATGTACTTCTGTATCCGAATTCGCGTTACTGCTTCCCTTTCTTTTCCTGCTCCATGAACCCTGTGAAGGAGAAGGGTCTGAAAAGTGATCTGGGATGAAAAGTTGCTGGTTTCCTCTTTTTGGGGTGTTTCTTTCCCAGGAGGCTCCTGTTTGTGACAAGGGTTATGAGAGCTGGGATGTTTAACCTCCTCCTCTTGTGTTGAGAAGTAGGAGGAGATATTCTGGAAAGATCAACCACTCAGTTTGGTTTGTGCTCTTAAACAATAATAAAAAAAAAAACCATAAAACTTCACAAACCCAAAATTTATTAGTAGTTGGCATTACTTTTTCTTTAAACCCAAACAAAAGGGGTTTAATTGTTTTTTTGGTGAGAAAAAAAGCCGTCTACCCAAGCCAGATTTCTGTTTCTGTGGCACATGGTCATGGGGCACAATTGTGGGGGAAAGAAAGAGGTTTGTATTGTGCTTTTATCCCTTTTTTTGTGTTCTGGGATTTGTTTTCATTGGGATGTTGGCACTCCCAGGAACGTATTTTTGTGGCTCTGACTTGTGCATAGCCAACGCTTGCTATTTCTTTGTTTGATTGCTGTTTCTTTAACCAGCAGATATTTTTCTAGTTGGATAGATAAATGGATCTTTCCCAGTTACTGGCAGTTAGATCTGACTTTGCACAGCTATAAAAGTTAAATCTGTGCATTAGCAGAGCTTCCTTCTCAAGCTTTTGGAGAGTCTAAAATTTGGTGGCTTCCATCACTTCTATTTGGATGGATGATGTGACAAACACTGCCTAGTTTTGCAGTCAGCCGGTGTGTGTGCTGTGGCTCTGCTCAGACAACACATTATGCCTTTAAAAACAAGTAAAGACTGGAAAAGAGACCGTGCTGTGCTTGCAGATGGAGAAAGCTCTATCCAGGGACTTTGGTATCTAGCAGCTTCTTTTCAGAAGTCCTGCTTTTCCCTGAATCTGCTTACAGGGGCTCCCACCCTCACCACCACCAGCAGCTCCTCGCTGCGTGGTGCACGCTGAGCTGCTGAGTGGCGTCAGCAATGGGTTGTGCACCACCTCATTTACAACCCCCTGGTTGGTACTTCCCCAGTTCCTGCCTAATGGATACATGTGCTCTTCAGGAGCTCTCCCCTGGATTCCCCTGTTCTTGCAAAAATTTGCTCTTTGAGTAATTAGGAGAACCGAATGTTTCTGCTCTGGAGGGGTGAGCTTCCTCGGGCTGCGAGTTTTTAGTGAAAACTTTAGGTTATGAATGTGTCATCATTTCATTACTGTTCCTTACTGTGTGGCATCCTGTTGGTCTAAGGTAGTTTAACTGTCTCCAGCCTAAACTGAGTGCTGCTTTCAGTATTTATAAACTCTGCAACTGTTAAACCAAGCCAAACCTCCAGTTTCAGCAATGGCAGCAGGGCTGAAGACAAGGAGCTGTCTCTAAGGAATACAGTCTATTATAGGTTGGGTATAAATCAACCTCTGACTTGTGGGTGTTGGGAGGAAAATTTCCTTGGGGACTAGTAATCCAGAATCAGCCTCCTATAAATCTGCTTGGATCTTCTCCTGAACCGTGTGGAGGTACTGGAGAGCTGATTATGGATGTAGACCATGGATCTGGGAGTGTGAAATACTGCTGCTCGTCCCCTTCCATCACCACACTGGACAGACAGGTCCGAGGAGCAGATTGTTTTCAGTGTGGTAGAAGTGATGAGTTCATTGTTCTGTTCCGTCCCTCCCAGTAAAACCTGCAGACTTGGCTTTAGATACTGGGAATTGAAAGCAGACAGCATAATGAGGTTGGCTTTGTTTTCTGGGGTTTCAGGTGCAAGAGTGCATGCTGATCATGTCTTTGTGCATTTCTGTATTTCTTTTCCTATTCTTTGAAGGCTGGAAAATATTTTTCTTTAAATGAAAAGCAATGTTTTACATCTCCTAAATGTCCCTGAGGGATGTAGCAGCAAAAATCCAGCTCCTCATGGAGTAGTGAGAAATCCTGGGAAGGAAGAACAGGATGAAGAAACTGGTGCCACCATGTCTGCAGGGACAGGTTGGCTCTTGTCAGCTGGACAGAGGCAGTGTTTGTCATTTCTTGCTTTCTTCAAACAACGAGTGATTTCACTGTTTTATGGTTACCACCCTGTTGCCAGCAGCTCTCTTGGTGCTGCAGGTTAAGGTACCACTCGAAGGATGGGTTATGTGAGAGTTCTGGACCTTGTGGGGGCTTTCCACGTGGAGCAGAATGTGGTTGATGTCCCTGAGCAACTTGTCATGGAGGAAATTCTCTTGGGAAAGGCAAACCATTCCTACTGCAGCTCTAAAATGTGGCCCCTACTCCATGCCAGAGCACCACCAGTGATTAGGGCCGCTTTGTTCACTTCACTTGTCTGCTGGGTTCACTGGCCTCCTGATCCAGAAGGCTGCAGGATCAGGCACCTCCTATAAGGTGTTGGCCTTGTCCCTACCTCATGATGGTCACCTCCTTTTCACACCCGTGTCCATCCTGGTTTGCTCAGTGCTCAGGTGTGGTGTTTACAGGAGGTTTCTCCTAATGGGAAACATGGCCAGTAGCAAGTGATACGTGAGCTTGGTTTGTGAGTTTTTATTAACCTTTTTCTTTTATCATTTCTCATGCAACTTGCCTACTTCTCATTTTTTGGGTTGTTTTGCTTTTTTTTTTGGTGTCCTCGCCACCTTTCTTTCTCTTTACAAGAAGTTGTCTGTTCCAGCTTCAGTAATTGTTTCCTCACTTACCAGAACAAAAGCAGCTGAGACTGGTGGATTTTTTTGTTTGTGTGTGTGCAGGGATTTTGCCAGGGTATTTTTATGAACACTGCTGCTGAGCTCATCAGCAGAGCTGGGCAGGAAAGCCAGACTCTGGTATAGATCAGATGTCTTTACAGATTTTTATCTCCAGTTTGCAGGGAAGGGTGGCCTGAAGTCAAGCTTCACAGTTGAGTAGAGGAGAGGGGTGGTGGGGGCTGTGGGCAGGGACCCTCTTGCAGCATCTCCATCACTGGAGAGATCATCTTGCTGTGATGGTCCTGTGGAACCTTCTGTGTTTGCAGTGAACTCTTCCCCTCCCCAAGTGCTCATTGCTCCTCACAATGGAGGAGCCTCTGTGGAACTGCAAAAACCTGTCCCTGCTCTTTCCCCACTGAGAGTGTGATCCTCTCCATTGTCCCGAGAAATTGAGGATGCCCCATCCCTGGCAGTGTTCAGGGCCAGGTTGGACAGGGCTTGGAGCAGTCTGGTCTAGTGGAAGGTGTCCCTGCCCGTGGCAGGGGATGGGAATGAGATGACCTATAAGGTTTCTTCCAACCCAAACCATCTGAGGATCCTCTGGCTCACTTGTTGGGGTTCTAGTGACAATTTGCCATTAGTCTATTCTCTTTAAAACCATGCCTGATGAAAGCTTTTTATCTATCTATCTATCTCCTAAGTAGATGTTTGGGAGTGGATGCTTGCAATGCTTTATTTTATTTCTTTTCCTGCTCCTTGTCTTCCAAGAGCCCTGGAGGGGAATCAAACCCTCTGGCTGGAGCGTCCCCTGTCCCGGGCTCATCTCCTGTTCCCAGCAGGACCACGCTTGCCACATTTTTTTGCAGTGCCTGCTGTGATTCGATCCATTTTGGCTGCAATTTAAAGACGTTGCAGGGTTCTCTTGTGTGACACTCATCCCTCCTCCATCCCCTGGGTATCTGGGACACGGTTATCTGCTGCAGCTCTGTTGTTTGGTGGAGGATGAGCTGTCAGGAGTTAGATCCCAAACAGGCAGCAGGTAGCTGGACTGAATTAAACTGGGAATGCCCTACTAAACCCCTTCTCCCTCCCCTCACGTCTTTGGAAATGTCTTCTTATCTGTACTGTAAATTAAATTATTGTTGTTGACGTGGCTTCAAAGAAGCAGCAAGAATGAGTTGATGGGAGCTCCTGAGAGAGGTCTTCCATGAAAGCCTCCTCTTAGTAAAATGTTCTGGCATCTTTTTTTCCTTTCTTCCCTAATTTTTTTCAAAGTTAGAATGGAAATAATAATTCTGTGTTTTCAACTTTCATGATACATTTATAGAGAAATAAAAGTCCAATAAATGTCTGAAGTATTATCTCTTCTTGCAGGCTTCATTGTAAAAATATTTATTGAGGTTTCGCTGGCTTAAAGTGTCCTGGTCAGCATCATGAATGTAATGGTTTTGTTTAGATGTTTCTTCTTCAATGGCACTTAAAAAAAAGCCCCAAAACCAAAACAAAACAAGAAAATACTTTGGAATTACTTGTTTCTCTGGCTTTCTGGTATTTATTTACCATAGATGAACCTGAAAAGGAAAAGCAGCAGTTCCTTTCTGTTTCCAAAGCTGATCTAGCGCCAGAAAATAAGTGTTTAAAATAATGCTACAGTTTAGTGGCATACAAGGTTTGTTTAAAGAGATAAGGTATAAAAGGAATAGTTTTGTGGAGGATGTTTTTCTTTGTTTTGTTGTTTGTTGGGGTTTTTTGCGGGAGGGGGGGAGGAAGTTCTGGTTTTTGTTTGTGTTTCTGTTTGGCTGGTTTTGTTTGGTTTGATGATCACAGTTTTGGAGCTGTAGAGGGTCCAGTTCCCAGGGAAGAGAAGGAAGGGGAACATGGAGCATTAACACGATTTAGAGAGGAAGGAGTGGAGTAACGGGAAGATTTGCAGGAAGAGAGACAAGGCGGCCTGTCAGTGCTCCCATTATTTTTTGTTTGTCCTCTTCTGCCTCCGGATCTTGATATCATGTGACTTAACGTTGATGGATGGAGCACTTAACATTGAGGGATGGAGCACTTCTCCTGTGAGGAAAGGCTGAGAGAACTGGGATTGTTCAGCCTGGAAAAGAGAAGGACCCTGTGTGACCTTATGGTACCTTAGGGGGCTCCAAGAGAGCTGGAGAGGGACTTTTGGGGAGGGCATGGAGTGATAGGACAGGGGATAATGGCTTTAAACTGAAAGAGAGGAGATTTAGATTAGATGTTAGGAGCAAATTCTTTACTGTGAGGGTGGTAAGACACTGGCACAGCGGCCCAGAGAAGCTATGAATGCCCCATGCCTGGAAGTGCTCAAGGCCAGGCTGGATGTGATTTAGAGCAACCTGGTTTAGTGGAAGGCAGGGAGGCTGTAACTACATGATTTTTAAGGTCCCTTCCAACCCAAACTATTCTATGATTCTGTTATTTTATGGTATCAGCATCTCCTACCTCTCTGATTTTATGGTATCAGCATCTCCTACCTCTCTGATTATCCCTCTTCCTGTTGAAATGCTGGCTTTCATCTCCTGGGGCTCTACAAGGGACACTCGGGCACATGGATGGGGGTGCAAGAAGGTGGTGGCACACACAGGGTGTTATTTCAGGTTCCCTGGGATGTGAATTAGCGATTATGAAGTAACAGGGAGGTGTTTCAGAACATTCTCAGCACTGATGCCCCTTTGAATTTCTCATGGAGATGTTGATGTTTCTTGTCAGATGTGTAGCTGGGAACATGCATGAGCAGTGGGGCATTTGTGGGTACCAGAGCATATTTGGAAATCCCTGGTGTTCAGGAAATACAGGAGGGAAAAAACAGCTTGAAGTTTATATAAAGTGTCTCAGGCTGATATCTTTTTATGAGATGTAGCTACCTAAATTTTTCTTACTATTTCCTTCTCTGTAAAGGCATGAGGCTCAACCCTCCTGTGAGCTGTGGTGGCATTTAGCCAGGTCTGGATGCTGGGGCTGACGCAGATCAGATTTTGGTGCAAGAGATAGACTTTCTGGAAGTTACTGATGAACTAATTCCCCTTCTTTGTCAGTAAAAGTACAAACTTTGGAAATCTTGCTCCTGCGTTGGCCAAGAAAAGACAAAACCCAGCCGTGGAGAGTTTCTGTAACAGGGGTATTGCTCCAAAACCCAGCAGCGGTTTCTTGTTCCTTGCCTGCCAGAGCACATTGCAACCTCTTCTCCTCAAGTGGTTGTGGTGGCTGACATAAATATTTTTCAAGTGAAAAATCATCTTTTCTGCAAAACGCGGAGGTCGCTGTGTGTACGTGCAAACCTTCCATCTGCGGAGGGAATAACGCAACCTGTGTCCTTCCAGGCTTCACCTCAGCTGATCTGTACCGCATGTCCTTCAAGGTAAGCTGGGTAAGTGGCTCGCAGTCAGAGCAGGGGAAGAGAAATCCCATTTGAGGCTGACCTGATGCCATCTGACATTTTGCTTATTTGAAAAGAGGAGGTTTGTAATGGAAGTGGCGGGGTTGGTTCGGAGTTGCTTTAGACCCTGACAGTGTATTAATCTTCAGGTTGAGTTACAGCCATATAAAATGAGGGGTTTTTCACTCTGTGGTGAAGACTTATTATTCTTCCATGGGTCTCCTAAGTTTGGTTGGGTCCTTGACAGGTTGGGATGCAGTTGTGTACCTAAACTCGTGCATCCATTCTGTCCAACAGAAACCTCCTTAAAGATCCTTCTGCTTTTATGGCTGACGTGGTGCATGTTCCCTGCTTGTAGGTGGAGGCAGTAGATTCTTGCTCTCTTTTCAGCCCTCCGTCATGGAGGAGCTGCAAGTTAGCAGCGTGCTTCTGAGAGGAAGGAGTTACCAGTGCCTCCTGCCTGTGCTCCAGTAGGTGCAGTCCCTCCCCTAGGAAGCATTCAGCCAGAGGTTACAGAAAATAAAGCACCTCTCCATACCGTAATATTTTTCTTTTCAGTGGGGTCTAGTATTTATAAGCCTGGGTAGGACTTTCCAACTGCTGCTCTGCTTGCTTTTATTTGGTCTTTGTGTAACAGCGTTGGCTTTGAGGCATTGTGATACTTTCTGTTGACTTTGTGCCAGGGTGAGGGTTTCTTGAGCCTGCCATCCAGCTTTCCATGGCTGTACAGTTTGGAGCGTGCCATCAGCAGGCAACAGATACGGGCAGTCCCGCCTTGGCGTGGGAGCCACTGCGTGCCCTGCCCTTATTCCAGCTCCTGGTGCTTGGACTGGCAGAACAGGTGCAGCTGCTGCAGGGATGTTTGAGGCAATGAAATGCCTGTCGTTGGGAGCAGAAGTTGCTGAAAGATCGTGTTTTTCTCAGTTTTCACTGGCACGTGTGGTGTCTCCAGGAAGAAAGGCAGCAACTTGTCAGTTCATCCCATTTCCCAAAACCCAGCAGCTGGCTGGTGAGCTGGCTGCTCCTCTGTCCCACCTATATCCCAGTTGGTGCAGCAGTGTGCTGGGCTGGGGTTGCATTTCTCATTGTGCTCTCTGCTGGGTGCAGCCAAAGAATGGGAAGAGCCAGAAGAAAGATGTGGTGGTCCCTGTCCCACGAGGATGTCGGGAGGGGAGCTCTGCAGCCGCAAGCCAGCCGGGTGCTCTGCTGTTACACTTTCTGCCCACACCCCCTTCTACAGTTGCATCTCGTCCAACATTCCTGATTCTCCTTGTCCCAGCACTCATCTCCCTGATACCCTGCTGGGTGCCCTTTAAGCCACACTGTAATCCAGACGTTGGCTCCGTGTTGTCTACGGGCCACCAGCCAGGCTGTGGGACAGGAGCTGCTCTCCAAGGCACCGCTGTGACCTTAGGGACATCCGCACAGCCATCCCACCCCAGATGGACACCAGGATCGGCCAAAGGGGTGTGGGGACATGCAGTTGGTGGGACGTGGGGAGCAGCAGGAAGGTGAAGGAGATCTGGGGATCCTTAGGGGAGTCATCCCAGGGGAGCAAGGGGGTTTGCATGCATTTGGAGGGTGCCCATGGCGGCTCTCCTGCAGCCCTTGTTTCCAGGCACTAGTGTGTGTTTTGGAGAGGCAGTCAGGATTTTCCATCTAAGAAAGAACTGCTCTGAGTAAAAATCCCCGTGTGGAAAAGCTGCTGCTGTCCTGGTAGAATCACGTTTGAGAGTGCCATCTAATGTGAAATCACAGCTGAATCAAGATTTGCATCTTTTTTTTTTTTGGTTTTGTTTGCATTCCTAAAAATCATCCAGACGTTTTCTCCTCTTTAAAAGCAGCAGTGCTCAAACCTCTCCAGCTGCCGTTGTGAAATGAGTGAGTTATTCTAGCTAAATTGAGTAGATTGGACTGGAAACACTTCTGGAAATACTGTGCAGGTTGTGGACCAGCTGTTGGCAAAACCAGCCAGGGTTTCATACACAGTGGGTCCCCCCCAAAAAAAAAATATTTTGCCATAGTGATTTACAGCCCCCCCCCCCCCCACCCCCC
>VXAD01007415.1:1577576-1654963 GCA_013399195.1 Dicrurus megarhynchus
CGCCATCCCCCATTTATTCTGCTACAAGCACAATCCTGTACTTTTTAATTAAAATTGGAGCTGTGTCAGCACCGGGAGAGGGCTGTAAGTCTGCAGCATGAAAGGGCAGTGGTTTCCTTCGTGGTGGCTGGTTCCTGTGCCTCCATCAGGCAGTTGGTGACCTGGGACAATGGCATGTGTGAGGGGACACAGTGAAGAGGGCTGCTTTTCCTCCGATAGCAGAGTTTTTCTTGTTTTTCCACCCCCCTGATGAGGTGACTCTTCCTCTGCTGCACTCAACTGGTGGCCCAGCAGCAGAGGGAGCAGAGGAAAAGTTTGCAGTAATTGAGATAACTCAGCAGAACATCCACCAGGGAGCAGGAGGGGTCCACTGGGGACAGGTACACTCCGATCCTAATCCAGTTTGGCACTTGTGAACGTCTCTGTTTCCCCTAGTGATCTCTCAACATCTGCCTCAGTCTAGTGCTCTCAGGCCCAATCCAGTTTCTCAGAGCTTTTCTGCCTTCCCAAGAGTCTGTCTGAGCCCTTTAATTGAGGGCAGTGGTTGTGCATTGAGGGCTCACCGTCCTCCCTCCCTGCCTGGGCAGGGGTGGTGGGCAGGATGGGGACTGAGCACAGGGCAGCCACAGAGGTTTCTGAGTTATTCTTCTCTTGGATGCATTGTCAAAAATGCTCCCAGCAGCATCTCCCATCTTTCACAGGGAAGAATATTATCATCAAGCAAAATGGAGAGAGCCAAGTTCTTGCTTGTGAAGCATATGTCCTTTTTGACTTCTTAAATATTTCTCCCTCCCAGTTTGAGTTGCCTCTTAATCCATCAGGTTTTCAATCAGGGGCACACAGATAGGAATTTTGTTCTTGTTTTCTTGCTGCACTTGCTTGTTGTCTGCTGTCAGGTACCCACCCAGGTCAGCTGGAGACAGCTACTCTGTCCAGGAGCAGCAAAGTCCAGACACAGCCTTGCCACCACTGGCTGGGGTGATCTACTGAACGAATTAATGCCATGCTCTCAGGGATATTTAGCAGTTTAGATAGGGCCACAAAGATGATTAAAGGGATGGAACACATCTCCTTTGAGGAACTTCTGAGAGAGTTGGGATTGTTCAGCCTGGAGAAGGCTCTGGCATGACCTTCAGTATCTAAAGGTGGCCTATGAGAAATCTGGAGGGGGTCTTTTTACAAGGACATGTAATGATAGGAGAAGGGGGAATGGTTTCAAAATGAAAGGAAGTAGATTTAGATTGGATATTGGGAAGAAATTCTTCACTGTGAGGGTGATGAGGCACTAGAACATGTTGCCCAGAGAAGGCCAAGTTGGATGGGGCTTTGAGCACCTTGGTCTAGTGGAAGGTATCCCTGCCCATGGAAGGGGGATTGGAAACAGGTGATCTTTATGGTCCCTTCAAACCCAAAGCATTCTAGGATTTCTATGATATTTGAACATAAGGGGGACCTTTTCCACCATCTCCTAAAGGAAAAGTCTCCAAATGCTTTCAAATGTTGTATTCAAGAGTCTGTGACTTGCTCCAACCAGTTGACCAAGACGGAGACAAAACTGGGGAAATGCTGCTGGTTACATCCCATCTGCTGCTGAGCTACTAAAGAAGTTTTGACTCCTTTGAACCACTTTGAAATAGTCTTTGCAGACTGAGATGTTCCTGTCTGCACTGAACATAGCATTTAAAAGCAAAAGAGGAGGTGGATGCTAGCCCCTCCGTCACTCCTTGGAAAGTGCTACAGCTCCTTGCAGTCTTGGCCAAAGACTTGCTTCCATTTTGATGCACTTTAGCAAAAGCGGGATACTGGGAGTGTTGGCAGCTCATTTCTTGTTGCAGAGTGGCAGCTGTACGGTGCAGACTCCCACAGCTGACTCTGAAGCATCAAACTAAGGTTTTGAGGTGTTGCTTGTGGTCCAACAACATGTGGCTTTAAACAACAGCTTTAAACTAGGCCATGCTCTGATTTTGGGGAAGACCAGGTGATGGGGAGCTGTGACAGCACCCGAGTAGGAGTGTTGTGGTGGGAAGGCAGGAAACTGCATCCTCCTTCCTGTGCTGTGAAGTTTGCTGGAGATGAGACACACGTAGGGTTCGTGGTGACGTGGTTAGGTGACCTCCCAGGACCTCACTTAAGTGTGGGTGAGAACCCCCCTGCTTTGCCTTTCTGATGATTTCAGAGTGGTAGAGCTATCGTGCAATTGTTACCTTGTGGTAAAAATACAATTTTGGGGAAATTTTACTCTTTAGCTGCTCTA
This sequence comes from Dicrurus megarhynchus, assembly GCA_013399195.1. NCBI lineage: Eukaryota > Metazoa > Chordata > Aves > Passeriformes > Dicruridae > Dicrurus > Dicrurus megarhynchus. The sequence continues at coordinate 1,579,831 of VXAD01007415.1, forward strand.
TCTTAATTTATTTTGCGGTTTGAATGAAAACACCCCATTTCATCCTGCTGCGCACGGGGTCAGAGACCCTGCATACCTTGTCTGGAACCCAAAGGCACTCAGCAAACTCCCAGCAGAGCTTTACTTGGGTGTACTTGGGATTGTGCTGTGCTGATACTCTGCTTCAAAATGCCATTTGCACTGTGGCTGGGGATTTTTGCTGTGGTTTGGAAAGCACTGCTTTGCTCTAGGCAGGAAAACAAGGATCTGAGGGGGCTCAAATTGCTGTGATCGACCTCGGAAATCCTCTGCCTGGCTATGTTGAGTGAGAGCCTTGCTCTTGGCGTCGGTAGGGAGGGATTTCACCCTTTGGAAATGTTTCAGAAGCATGAAATGCTGTCCCTCCCAGCGTGCCGACAGCGCTGGGCTGAATTTTCCCCCTGCCCCCTCTCGCCAGGGTGATTTTTATACCTGCTAAAATTTTCCCTCTTATTTTTCAAATCTGCATTATCAGCACAAATCGCTTTCTCTTCTCTCTCCCTCAGGTGTAAAAACCCATTTTGAGTGGCCGGTCTGCTTTCCAAGGAGTTATTTAAGCACAGTAGGTCATCAATGTATCGCACATATTACGGCCATGCCTTGGCATTTGTTTTGCGTTTGTAATCCAACACCCAGCTGCTTCGGCCTCAGACTCCAGGCAGCTATTTAGTGCTTCAGCTTGTGCTGAGGAATGCATTGTGGTGCTGTTTACTTCATTACGTGCAAGGCTCAGATGGAGTACAGTGAGCTTCACTCAAAAAAAAAACAAACGACCCAACGCAACAACCAAAGCTGAAAACCGAGGGTAGAGAATAGGCTTAATATAGATGTTAAGTCAGGGTAGAGGGACCCAACAGAGAAAATTTGGGTTACATTCTGCAGTCATTGCAAGCATTCTTGCTGATGAAAGCAGAGATTACTTACAGTGCGATAGGGAACTGGACCAATTAAAAAAAAAAATCCATCTACTCCTCTGCTGCAGCTGTTCTCTTGCTTCTCCATCTCTGGCCGAGCAAAAAGCACTGGAAAACTCCACCCTGAGCAGTAAATGGGACTTTCCTCCAGGAATACTCAGGTTTTGCTGGTCCTGATCGAGGTTAATGTTTCAGTTGCAGACTTGGATGGTTTCACCCAGCATTTCCACCACCCCAAACTCTCTATTTTCCACCAAAGAGCTGTGGGGTGAGTTGCCCGGTGCCCTAATTTGTATCTAGTGAAAGTGTGTGAAGCCAAGGCGAGTTGAATTCATTACGTTTAGCTGGATAATTAGGATGCTGCTGGTTACATAAGGGGTGGTAGTAAGCAAAGCTTTTGATCAGCTGATGAGGATTTTGCACGTATTCCTGCTGAGGCTCTCTAAGTCTCCCCAGGGGTGAGGAGTAGTGGTGGCTCTTAAGCGGATCTACGGTACAGAAATCTTGCTTCTCTGGGAGAAGGGGGAGAGGACAGAGCTCTTCCTGCTCTTTAGCAGGTGAAGACTGTCACAGTGGTGTTTTCTTCCTCTCAGAGTAGCTTCTCATGGCAGAAGAATATGTTCTCTCTGAAACAAGGAGTGATTAATGGGGGGCTATTCCCGTCCCCGTGCTGCAGCAGCTGGCGTTGGAGGAGGGATCAGAGGATACAGAAAAATTCAGAAAGCTGAGCCCCTGTCCCTGACTGTCACTCTCATGGGTGAATTTGGTGGCGTTCAGCTGGTTAGCTGGACTCCTGTTTAGGCTGACTGCAGCAGGGGTACCTACTGGTGTTGCAACATAAAGAAGTGCTTTTCTGGGCTGGAGGCTCAGAAAATACATGTGTAAGCTCTTGGAAAAGCCACTGCACTGCACTGACACCTCCAAGTGCTCCAGCTGACAGGGCAGGATGCTCAGTCATAAAGCTTTGCTGGTCCAAAGAGGTGGCACACGGTTGGGTCACTTCCTGGTTTTCCTGGAAGAGGGTGATAACCTTCTCCTCGTGCTTTATAAAGCCTGGGCCAATTGAACTCAGATTTCTTTAAAAAATAGTGGATGGCCTGAAAAGAATAAAGGTGGGATTAGGATACAAATCTCGTGACAGCTTGGCTGTGTGAACAGTGCAGAGTAGGTTGGTGGTTTTTTTAGATATTGGGGCTAGAGAACAGTAATTCAAGTTTTAGGCTTGGGTTGGTTTTTGTTTGTTTTTTCTTTCCTTGTTTGATTTACCCATTTGCCATTGGGCTTCCTAAAGATGAGATCATATCCAACCCGAACCATTCTGTGACTGTTTTTTAGTTTCTCACTGTTTTTGTGGTCGAGAAACAAGTGACATTCCCTGTGATGGTACAAGAATACATCCAGTTAGGCCTGGAGTGCTGGATGGACACAGTTATCCAACAGAGCAGGTTTAAAATGCATTTGGGTTTATATGAGAAAAATGTGCCTTGGCATATGTAGCTGCCTCTGGCTCAGCATATATTTTTTGGGTTCAGAGATCTGCTTTAAGGCTCAGGTGTCACACATTTTTGAGGGATGCCTTTATATCCAGTAAGCAAACTATGCTGGGCTCTGGGAAGTATTTAATGAGTAAAGGTTGGATCAGTGACCTTTTCCACGTGTATTGTTTTGGATGGGATCCTGCTGTAGACCCTGGTGTCTGAATGCCCTGCATTTGTGCCCAGAGTCAGGGTTTTAAAGTCAGCATTGCATATCAAATCCTGAGGCAGGAGTTCAGTTTCACTGCCAAAACACAAAAATGCTTTTTCTTTTTCTCCCTTTTAATTTTTTTTTCCTTTTTCCCCCATCTCTTCTTTTTCCCCTTCCTCCCATTTTTTTCTTTTCTTCATAGGCACCATCCCTTAGAGACTCTCTCTGCACTGTGTTCCTGTGTTGAAAAGAGTGGAGAGAAAGAAATCTAAGCCTATTTATAACAAGGCAAATAAGAAGTACCAGTATTTCACTGAGAAGGGACTAAGACATCTCTTAATTCCAATAAGCTCTTTGTCCTTTGCAGCAGCAGTAAAGAAGGATCTTCCTGCCTCAAAGCTGATGCTTCCAGAAGGGTTTCCTTCTGTCTTTAGATTCGGAGAGGTGTTGAATCCTGCAAATGTCTCGAGCTGTGAAATTGTTATTATCCAGCTATTTCTGTAGCGGAGGGCAGGTAGAAGTGACTATGTGGATTTTCTTTGCCTGTTTTCCCTGTCAGGGTATGTTCAGTATCTTACACTCTGCAGTGGCTTTCATTAAGGTGGTTTCCAAGCAATAGCACTTCAGTGGTTTTGTTTTCTTTCTTTCTCTCCCTCCTTTTCTGTTGGCACATCTCGGGTTTGAGAAGAGTTGAAGAAAGCTAGACACATTTTCCGTGTTTTCTCACCTAACCTGCCAATCTTTCCCTGCAACCTGAGACCAACTCCTACCTGTGCTCCATTTTTCCAGACTCCCAAACCTTTGCAGTACCAGGCTTAAAAAAAATCCCCTAGCTGATGCTTTCTTATATGCTATGGGATAGTCTAAAAATAGTGCTCTGCCCTTTTTAACAGAACCATGTATTATTAAAGAAGGAATGAATAGGCTATGGAACCAGAATAAAATCTCCCTTCTTCTCACTGAAGAGAAGCTTTAAAAACCTCTAAGTGAAAATATTTGACCCTTTTGAAAACCGGAGCTTCTCCTTGGGGACTGCGGTGTAAACTTCGAATTCCTGAGCTTGTGGCGAGGTGCTTGTTTACCTTGGCAAATTTAGTACCCAGGTGATGGGTGCATTTTTTGGTTTGTTTTTTTCCTGTTCCTCCAAGAGGAGCAGCAGCAAGGACGGGGCTGGAACAACCCGCACTTCCCTACCCCTGTGCCCTTGTGTTCCTGCCAGGTGCTCGTAGGTGGTTCACATACAGTGATAACGGGGCCAGTTGAATTTATCTCGGGATGCAGGGGTATAAAGCACTTCCAAATCGGGCTGGTGGCACCTGACACTGCGCGGTCACTCCCGGGGGTGCTGCGGTGTAAAATGACACCGCGCTGCTGCCGCGGCATCTTGGATTCGCTGCTGGCGCAGATGGAAGCGAACAAGATGCCCTGTGCCTGTTCTCGTCTGAATGACCGGTTGGGACAAATTATTGCAGGGTGTTTCTAAGCAGCAGACTCTTCTCTTTGGCTCAGTTTTCTCTGTGTGGTGCTAGTTAAGTAACAGTGTGTGTAATAAGCAATTAATGTCTATACATTTAATTTTAGAGGACACTGTAAATAACAGGTTTTACTTCCCTCCCTCCCCCAACTGTTGCATTGAATTTCATTCTCTTTAATTATACTAACAAATGTGGGGAAAATTATAAATATTTATAGTGGAATGAGTGGCTTTATTCCATGAGTGAGTGAATGTCCCAAGGTTGATTATAATCTTCCATTCAGTCACAAATCAAAAGTATCTATTATACAACTTCAAGAATGAAACTCTAAACTTCTGCCAAAGGCAGAATGAAGCAACTTCAGATGTTGAGAGTGTTGTTAATACAAACCATGGTGTGACTGGCCAATACATTTTTGTTATCCTTCTTTCTGGGCAGCTAAAAAGTGAATTATATGGCTGTAATTCTGGTGTGACAGCGCATTTTAGATGCTGCCAATAACTAATTTTTGAAAAACAAATGTCAGGCATTGTGCTTTGACATTGACTTTGATTCAGCGTGTCTCTTTCAATTTGTTAACGGATATTTAGCCAGGCATATGAAATGATGGGAACACAAGTATTTTTCCCATGTTTTTTTGCATTTATTGTAAAACCTCTTCTTTCAATATTGCATTTATTTCCCAGGTTTCCCTCTGGCAATCTGGATTTCTTCCTGCATCCTTTCCATGCATGCTGGTCACAGGAGAAGCCATGCTCCTGGCAGACCAGGGTGTTCCTGAAAGTGCTGTACATCCATTAATCTTGAAGAGTATTTATTAGCAGCTTGACTCTGTATGTCCTCAAAAATTTTTTTTATTTAGTTTTTTGCCTTTTTTTTTCTCATTTGAGAAGTGCTGTGCCATTACAGAGATGGGTCTTACTGCATTAAGAATAGTTTCAAGTGGAGCTGTGGATGAGTGGACATTGATTGCTTGGTGGAAAATAAGAACTGGAAGTTTGATATAGTTTAAAAGTAGTTAGTTTGCATCAGCGTGTTCCTGCTTTTGCTCTATGTCTCTATGGCTGAGAAGAAAGGAAAAGGACCTCAGCTTTCACTACTGAACATTTGATTGCCACTTCAGTGTTAGTGCTGTGAGCAGCTCTTGGTGGATGAATTCCTCAGCTTGTGTTCTACATCTCTGCTAAACTACTGGGACTGCTTCTGTGGGCTCTGCTTGTCTATTTACATCAAGCTGCTCCAAAGAGGACCTGCCTGAGCTTTTTACAAGTGAAGGAAAAATTTATATATATCCATATGTGCGTGTGTATGTCTATATATATAAATATATAAAAATATAAAAATATAAAAAAAAGGCTGCAGCTATAACCACTGAGTAATGGTCTGTTTGATTAAAATATTCTGTAAAAAGAAATATAGAGAAGACTTCCAAACCTTCTTTCAGATCTTTATTAGCTATTCTTCTTTGTATCATCCAACTGCTGTAAGAGAGCCAGGTAGATATTTAATGGTGTGGATTGTATTTTGTAAAGAGCCCAGCATAACAGAGTCCTAACCGGAGCCTGTAATGGAGACAGTGATCATTATTGGCAATAAAAAGTGGCAAATTTGCTGGAGGTGTCTTGTGATTTCATAACTTCAGATGTCTATCTTAACATTGTGCTTAAATAAACGGGTCTCAAATTAGGAATTTTAAGTTAGCCTAATATTCCCACAGCTTTCATGACTTGTTTTGACTTTGAAGAGCTGAAATAAATTCACTTTGGTTTATCACTCTTCTCCTTTTTTATTACTGAAGAGGACAGAAGTGACAGTATTTTCTAAGTGGTCAGATGAAATATTGGTTGTGTAACTTTCTTAATAGGCGCCTTCAACTGCAAATAACAGGTTTGAGCTGAAGCTTGAGTAGAAGATGTCAGGCATAAATTTCCACCCTTTTTGCTGTTTTTTCTTAATTTTTAGTTTTTACAGTAAATTGCAGTGATGGACACACGGTATATACTCTCTGGTGTCAAGGCTCCTGGCTTCTGTTCCTTTGGCCTTTCTTCTCCACCCAACAACACTCCAGCCATCCCACACTTCTTTGAACATCCCCCAGTCTTTCCTTTTCCCCTCTAACATGTTCTCCATCCCCAGTATAACACAATCTGTTTTTAAACTCGTTTTCCTCATCTTTCAAGCTCCATCCCCAGTCACTTAGGTGATGTTCTGCTTTGGTCCTCACTTGGACCATGCCAGCCTTCAATCATCCATTTGTCTGGCTCTCCTGTGGGTGTCCACAGCAACTCTTTCAGTGCTCCTTAAATGGGTCCATGAAGATGATGCTTCTTCCTTCTAATTGTTCTTTAAGACTCCAAAGATTCTATGGAGGGTTGGTATTCACATGTACCAGGAAAAAGGCCCTTTAGATTTACTCAGATAATTCAGAGAATCCTGGAGATAAAATTCCACAGGGTGATAAGGGAACTTTCCAAATCCGATGAATTTTAGGTGGTACCTGTATAAAATCACATTATCTATGTGTCTTGTGGATTTCTGTTCTTATCTCTATTGCTCTCCCTCTCCATTGTTTCTTCTCAAATTAAATTGCAAATGACAAGGTGGCAGAGCAGAGAGGGGGGAAGGGCAGGAACCCTTCATGGAATCATAGAATCATTAAGGCTGACAAACACCTTCAAGATCATTGAGTCCAACCATTAATCCAGTATTGCCAGGCCCATCGGATATCTCTAAGCACCACATCAACACATTTTGGGATGGTTCCTACCACTGTGACAGCTTTGTGCTGTTTCAGACCTTTTGATACTACTTTAATACAGGCTTTTCATTGAGTGACACACAGAATTCCACAACTTGACGATCCCGTGGCACCTTCCTGGGACTACTTTGTGCTCCCTGTGTGGGCAGGCAATTTCACATGTCTCTTATACGGACCACAATGACATTGTGATACTCAGTAAGGAGTTATTTCCTTCCTGAAGTTCGAGTAAGTTACTTATGGGGCATGATTGCTGGTAAGGCTCCTGATAGCCCATCTCCATAAGTCAAACAAAATATTGATTGTGAAATGCTTCCCCTGTGTTTTAACCTCACATTGTGTCACACTGGGTCTCAATGGCCATGCCATTGGAAAGAGGACGTGTGCTCACCACAGCGGGAAGACTCGGAGCACTCTTCGGCGGGCGTTTGTCGTGTTTAATAAAGGTGATGTTTACTGATTTGTAGGACACACTGCCCCATTCCTCAGCAGTGCTGTTTTGTATTTCCCAGCCCAGGAGGCACCCAAGTGTGTGCCAAGGGTGAGAGCCGTCGAAGCTAACCAGGAACCAAGTGCAAGAAGGAGGGGGAGCAAGCAAGGTCCTAATTTTTCTAAAGGAAAGCATGGCTGAACACCTGCTGTTCCCCAACAGAATAATATGAATTTGCATCAAAAAGGGGTCCCAATCAGTTGTGCTGGCTGCTTTTGAGGAGAGCAGTTGTGTCTGGAGGCATTCTGTTGGGGGAGATGTCTTCCAGTGAAAGCATTTTCCACACAAGGGCCGTGGGGCCCACCCCGCGGCTGGCATTTACAGAGGGGTGGAAGTGCTATTTAAATTTCAAATGGCCTCAAGTTTTCACAGTTGCCATGTCAATAGATCAAGTTCCTTGAAATACATTTTGAGCGGAGTTTACACAGAGCCGCGGGAGCCTGCATTGACTCCAAGGGCTGCCTTTATTGTGCCTCCAGCAGCGGTAAGTCAATATGGCACATTGAAAGCAGCCCTGCTCTGCTGCTGAGTGAAAGTTAGCAAATTCCCCCCGTCTCCTTCCAACTCTTTTTTTTTGGGTAGCAGCATGTTTAACTAGCTGAAATTATCTTTTTTTTCCCCACTTCTTTCTTCTCTTTCTGACTTGTTTCGGCAAGGCAGTAATTAGATCAGGCTACCAAACTCATCACATCTTCCAAATGCCTGTCCAGGAATGGCTGAAAAACTGGAGTGATACAAGGGAAGGTAACAGGAAAACAAGTGGCTCTGGGACAGTGCTGATAAGGGCAGGCAGTTGCTTAGTACAGAACAATAGAAAAATAAAACTTGGAAAACAAGACGGGCCAGAAGAGTGGTCATATTTCATTGTAGGAGGTGATGAAGGTTACAAAGCTGTTGTTCCAGGAACAACATCCTCTGGGAGTGACCTGATCTGACCCTCCCTCCAACTGTTACCCTTACCTAATTGTAATTCTCACTCATGTATCTTCCCTCCCTATCCAAAATAGCTCCAAGCAGGTTTGGGGCTTGCAGCAGATGTGGGTTATGGGCAAAGACTGCTGGAGATGGGGTTGTCTCCAAAGAGAGGCAGGATGGACGTAGCTGCTCCTGAGAAAGACTTGAGATGTTGTCATTAACTTCCCCAGCTGATCCATCAGGGTGTGAATGTACCTGACACAAATGTCATGGGTTAAAACCACTGGACTTTTTTTGGAGCAATGCATTCTGCTTCTGCAGTGCTGTTGTTCATGGCTGATGCTGGAATCAAATTTTCTCACTGGTCTTCTGGCGTGTGTCCACATTTGGAGCATGCAGTGGGTCTGCAGCACTGGTAACTGTCTTCTTTGATTTCTACAAGGCATATTTGAAACCCTTCTGGAGATGCTGTGTGCCCTTCCCTCTCCATCATCCACTCATTGGTGAAAAACAGTCATTTCTCCTTGGTATGACCACCATACAGGCTGCCCCTAGCAAAATGCTCTTTAATTACTTCTCCCTGTGCCTTCCCAATGGGTAAGTGAATCTGAGCATCCCCATCCGTGGTGGGCAGATCGCAGCAGGTTCTGATTTTGAATTTGGCCTGCTTTGATATTTTACTATTTTCAGTCTTCCCCCTCGAGCTGGAGTGGCCTGTGAGGAAGCTGCAGCAGTCTGGAAGCTGGAGTGTAGACTTTGAATTTTAAATGCTCTGGTATGAGCTGTTTTGTTTCTGTTTGGATTGCGCCTACCACTTCTATCCCCTAGTCCTCCCCTGCCAGGATAAATCACTCCTGAGGTGACCACGCATTTCCTGGGGAACACCATTAACTTGAGCAAGCAAAGGGATGACCTGGCTCGGCGCCATGTGGTGTTGGGTGCTGATGATTGATCCTTTGATTGTGCAACCCAGGGAATGTTCCTCTTCCTTTTCCAAGGCTCTGGTAAATCTCTGTGATTTTGGTACCCAAAAAAAGGATGGTTAGATTTACATTCTACCAGAAATAGAGGGTAGCATGGCAGAAACATATGTCGTGATTCCTAAATGGGGAAGAAAGAAAATATTTAGGAAAGAAAAGCAGTTCTGTGACTAATTATTTTTAATTGTTGTCTTTTTTTTTTAAAAGATCAAGATTGTTAGAGTGTTTCTTTCCCTCCAAAACATCTACAAGTGATCAGGCTACCAAACAGACTAATTAGATGTCAAATAGACTTCAGTTCTTAAATTGGTTTAGTTACACAATGCAAAACATCACATTGGGAAGCAGATGGTGTGTCATTTTTAATATGTCTTGTAACTTGCCTGAAACCACTTCAAAGTTTCCTTAAAGAAAATATTGTTACTACTGACCAAAAGAGATGCCACTGAGTAGCTCTCAGCATAAAAACAAGGTGTTGGGTCAGTGTCTTACAAATGTTGTCAGTGCCTCCAGTGGCTTAAAAATAGAGGTATCTATTTAAAGGGGGTTATATTCAGTGGATAAAGAGCTGGTGCTGTCTTAGAAAGTCAGGACCCTTTAACTGGGACCCAATTGGACACCAGAAAAAATGAAGGCTATGATATAATTAGTTTTGAAAAATTCTTTCTCTGTGCCCAGACTATATAGTTCAATTGGCAAGTCTGCAGGGCTGTGCCTTCCTTAGGAATGCCTGTGTTGCCCTGGAATCTAAATGATCCATTGAATAGGAATATGGAGAACAAGAAACCCTGCAGCAGAGGGGGGGACCCTTACCTCATTTGCAAAAACATGAAAATGGCCCAATATCTTGTAACTCGAGTCATTACAGCATTAATAAAAACAGCATTAAGTGCTGCCAGGCTGTCCATTACAACCTTAATTACAAAAAGAGTAGGAAATGAGTGTTTGGGTGAAAAACAGCGTTAGGATGGTGGTGGAGATTGAGCAATACCAAATTGGAGGGAGAGCTGTGCTCGAGTGATCAAAGCTAGGAGATAACCTCGGTTGTATTTCAAATCCATCCCCAAAGCTATGCTTCGGTGGCTTTGGAAAGGGTTTTAGTCACATGGGTAGAAAGGTCCATGAGATACTGACAATAGCAATGAAAACGAAGTCAGTAGTATGTGAAGGGATGAGGTTTTTTTTTTAATAGGCTCTAATATATATGAAAGGTCAGCTTAAGTATCTTCAGATGATTTAATGCTTGAAGAAACACTTCTTTCCATTATAGCTTTCGCTAAATATTTTTAGAAGAGTATTGGTTTGGGTTGGGGTGAAAAACAGAAAATAAATCAGTGTAGGCAAAATAAGGTGGAGAGTTTAATTTCTCTCTAATATTCTTCTTTCATACACAGCTATTAGTTTCTTCTTAGTTACTTAAAATCCCATTTTCTAAAGGAAAGTGATAAATGCAAAGAATTAGTTTGAAATTAGTACCTTAATGAGTTGTGCAAACTTTGGAAATATCTTCCTTTAGCACAAAATAACAAAAAAACTAACAAAAAATAGTAGAATTTCCTCCCTCCCTTCCATCCCAAGCTCTTAAATGGGAGGAGGAGCAGGGTAAGCTTGCCATGGGGCATCCTCATATCCAGGATTCTTAATTGCCTAAGAGTCTACTAATTTAACATATGGCCAAATACCAAACCCATTAATTGTGTTGATTTAAAACCCATTTCCCCTCTTTTCTTTCTCTTCCTCCTCCCCAAATCTTTTTACGTATTCATCCTGTTGGCGACAGACTGCTGTTTGTGAGTTTGGGTGATGTATTGACCTCTTTTGGAGTTGGGAGGCTGTGGCTTGCAGGTGAGGGCTGCTCTAGGAGGAGTTTGGATGCCTTGGAGGTGGGGGATGCTTTTTGCTGGGATGAGGTGTGGTCTAAAACCGCTGTTGGGTGTAGGACCTTTGTTCATCCTCCTGTGGAAAGAAGAAAACCAGGCGGGATAACACCTTCCCTGGGAAGGGAAGAGGGGAGATGGCACTTTAGAGTTATTTTCACACCCTTTAGTCCCCCTGCTGGTTACACAGTTTTTAATTAACCTCATTAATAGGGGTATAGAGGGCCTCAATCAATCTCTGGGCGATCTCTCCCGAGGATGTCTTGCTTAGGCACTCTCCGATAAGTGCGTTTGGCACCAGAACGTGCTGAAGATCTTTGTCTGTGATGCTAATTGCTTGTGTCATCCCTCTCCCTGCTGCCAGCTACGCAAGGTTCTGGAGGTTTTCCTGAGCAACAGAGAGTTTCTTTGGAAAGAAAACAACCTTGCTTGTGCTTTTGATCATTTTATGTGGCAGTGGTTGGTTTTCAGTGCTGCTCGGGGGGATTGGAGGAAGTCGTAGAAGTTTGGAGAGGAAGCCCATGTGGACTTAGTGGGGAGCTGGGGGGTTTGGAAGGTTCTTCTCACCTTTGGGTGCTTCAGAAAAATCTGATTTTAAAATAAATTAAAGAAACGAAGATGTAAATCAAAAGAAGTAACGAGCAGGAGTGCTTGCCCTTGGTTCTTTGTGGTTTCCCCAAAATGGGGGTGTGTGACAACATCGAGATGCATCAAGGTCATGAAGTTTTGCAGAATAGCAACCAGGTGGAAGAGAAGGCAAAAGTAGACTCAAAAAGACTGGAATTAGTTTAGTTTTTTGGTGGAAAATGGCCATCCATGGTGTTTTTGTTGCACTCTGCTTTCTGTTGAGTGCAAATCACATTCATAATCTTTTATTCAGCTCTTGGAATGACTTTGGTTTTTAGTGCCTGATTGGTTTTATCCAATGTGGTTTTGTGGGCCCATCCACATTTTTGCTAAGGATTTACAGATCTTGGGGAGCACCTTTTAATAATATTGGCAATAGATCGATAGACTTGCTTTTATTTGCTGCTTCCCTACACCCTTCATAAACAGTATGTGCAACAATACCTTCAAAGTCCTCATCCCTTGAATTATGGTTTTGAGAATTTGGATCAAGTAGATTTTGGTCCACTCAGTTCTCCTTTCTTAAAGGCAGAGCAAAACTGGGAACTTATTTTTTTTACAAAGCGGGTACGGAAACCTTCAGCACAATCATAGTTTTTTACCTTGCTGTGGGAGTAAAGATGTCAGAGCATTTAAAAGAAATCTGGGGGGGAAGGGGGGCAGGTGGGTTCTGGGGTGCCTTTGCTGTTGAATAAGTGTGGGTGTTTTCTCACCTTCCTGGTGGCACTGGATTATTGGCTTTGTGTGACTCTGGAAGAGGAAAAGGTGTTAGAGAGGAAGCAAGGAGCATCTCTATTGTCCATGTCACATGCTGAACCCTACCTTGTTATTCTAACTACAGATGTTTTACTTTGCTGTTTGCTTGCATGGGGGTTCAACTCTCACAAGTAGCCCCTTGACCATACACGCAAATGAACACAAATCACCCCAAAAATCTTTTATTCTCCAAGCTGTTTTCAGTAACTAATTTTTGTTTATGCCTTATCAAAAAAAATCCAGCCTTTTAGCAGCCTCCCTTGGTGGCCTGCAGAAGAATGGGAAGGCCCTCTAACTATTTCCCCCATTTTATTTTCCATAAAATGCCAGGATTTTGAACAGAAAACCTGACAAGCCATTTCCTATCATGCATTGTAATTATCTATTATAATAGGGAATAAAGGATTAATTAGTTTTCAAGCTGCAGATATGATTTAATTAGTTTTCATGCTGTATCTGAAACACCTGTCTTGGCAAAATCAAAGTGTTTTCATTTGGGGGGGAAAAAATAGCGGAGTGGAAGGGAAGGACAGGGTCTCTGATGTTTGCTGACCTGCAGGGTTGTTCCCCCATTTTCCACCCTTATTGAGGTGTGATGTGTTTTTTGAATGCCCAATTTATAATGTGTTTAACTGTTCTCACGTGCACATGCTTGCTCAGGACACATCATTGCCAGTTCCTACCACTCTTCCCCAAAATCGAAGAAATTTTGAGTGTTCTCTATAGGATGCATGTTCTGTCTCCAGGGGTGTCACAACAGAGAGGAAAGGACCAAAACCCACTGGTTTTTGTGAAAACCTCAGCTCCAGTCCCTTTGCTGGGAGAGGCCAAGGTGATGGTCACAAAACTCTCCTCTGGCCATTGATTTGGGGGCAGTTCAGTGCTGAGTGGCCAAAGGATGTTTTTGGTGTATGTGAGCAGCAGCTGAAGTCTCCATTGCAGGCAGCAGTGACATTCCATTGGGATTAAACATGATTTGGGAGGAAAATGGGTGCAAACCAGGAGGATTAGGGGATGGGTTTTATTGTGGCATCACCACTAGCACCTGGCACTGGAGGGATGGTGCAGGATGGTGCAGGAAGGTGCAGCCCCTGCTGCAGCTTCTCCTCGGGGCCAGCTCTGCCTAGGAGTGAAACTGCAGCCTCTCTACTGCCTTTCCCTTCCAAAACAATAATAATAGTTATAATAGTAATAGTAGTAGTAATAATAATAACAACAACAACGTCAATAACAATAATAAAGGATATCTTGTAATATATATATAGTATATATTACATCTATATTACATATTTTATACAGTGTTTGTAATTATTATTTTTATTAATATTATAATCATCATTATCATCAAAATCTGCAAGAAATGAAGTTGGCTCTTCCTCTCTTCCGCAACAAAACCAGATTTCAGTCACTCCCTCCAAAGAGGTGTGCGAAGGAATGAGAGTTTTGCTCTTTGGAGGTGAGAAAAACAAACCATTTCTGAAGAAAAAACTGCTTTTTCATTTAAATTCAGTACCTGTTTTTCTTGGCACATATTTTTCTTTTCTCTCCATCTTCCTTTCTCCCCCCCACCACTTTTAATTTGAATCCTGCCTTGTGGAGCAGCTCTCCCTCCCCAGGCAGGCGCAGGGTGCAGCGTGCTTCCCTCCCGTAGTAGTAGTAAAGGTCACGCTTCCCTGCGGTGGCTTTTTTGGCTGGGTTATTTTTAACTCAGATCAGCCCATCCGCGCTTCTCCCTCTCCCTTGCACCGCGCTCTCACCCTTCAGGGTCTGCGGGAGCAGAACAACGAGCCGACTCCACTTGAGTTTATTTTCTTGTTGTTTGGTTTATTTTTTTATAATTTTTTTTGGGTTCTTCTTTTTTTTTTCCTTTCCTTTCCTTTTTTTCTTTTTTTATTTTTTTGGAACCGCTGGGGCTCTGCGGTTGGGTTGCGCCTGGGTGCTCGCCAGCAGCTATAAATAGCTGTTGTGTACAAGCAAGAAGTGCCTGAATGAGGTTGAGCAGCAGGAAAGGAAAAGCCCCTTTTGGCTTCCAGCTGGCTGCCGGCCAAGCAGCGCATTGCTTCAGCAGATGAGTGTTTTGAGGTAGCGTGGGAAGGAGAGAGCAGTGAGTAAGATGGTCTTTCTCCGGTTAGAGGTGTGTGTGGATGTCTCCGCGTGTGTGTCTTTTGTTGGGCTCTGGTTTTATGAATGGCTGCCTGCGGGCGGGGTGGCTGGAGATGCTGCGGGCTCGGCTGTGGTCCCTCGAGCCTTGGGAAGCACGTGAGGATGCTCTGGAGGATCCCTGGCGAAGTGGTGCCGGGTTGGGGAGCAGGTAGGTTTTGGGTGTGATTTTACAACTGCTTCTGATGTCACTCAAGTTTCTTCCGCCTTTTTTTTTTCTGGTCTGGGAACGCTGCATTTGAACTGGGGCGTTGCACATGTGGGTGGGTGTCCCAGGCTTCTCAGGACAGCCCAAGATCCTGGCAAGTTTTGGACTTCCAAGCTCGGGAAGTGGGAATGGTCCCTCTGCAGCAGAAGGGATGGAACCATCATGCACTGCTCCCTTCTCCCCCATCATCTCTGGGGCTGAGCTGCTGGTTGGGTACCCCAAAGAGCACCCACAACCCCAAATCTGCTGCTGAGGCTCTTCCTATCCAGGGGCTGGTGATGATTTCTTCATTTACTGCAGCACCCTGGTACAACTGAGGCTGTGCAAATAGACTAGAAGGAAACACTCAAAATCAATGCTTCATAAATACATTTTTCCCCTCAGTGCAGAGATAACTGATTTTTAATCAAAGACTTTTTTAAAGAAGACTTTTATCTCTTTTTCCTCTTTATATATATATTAAAGAAGCAAGTAAAAAGCGCCTCTAAGTGCCGTATAGAAGCATGGATTAAATGGCAGTTACTATTGAATTAAATGAATTTTTATCAGAACACTTAGAGACGCTTTTTCAATAAAGACTGAATTGGAATGGGGAACACCTTACTTCCCTCTGTCCAGTTCTTTCAGCTCCACTGAAAGGCTTTCTAGGAAAAGCCACAGCTCAGCCCGGAGAGCCTGCCAGATTTGTGGGAAGGAAAGAGGATGAAGAGAGTTTGGGGTCTTTGGCTTTCACGTTTAAAACAAATAAAAACTGCACAAAATTTTCTTTTTTTTTTTTGCTAAAAAATTAGATTTGCTAAATTTTAATCTGAAATTTGAGTATTTCAATGAGTTATGACAAACTAAAACCAGGTGCATAAATAGAAATTTAGGGAATTTTTCACTTTTCCCTCTCCTTATGATAGATTGTTTGCAAACTCAGTGAGAAACATTTATGCTAAAATAATACAATGTCTAAGAAGTACAGTTAATTATTTACTCAACTGGATAAGATTTCCTTAAAACTTTCAAACTGATGAATTAACACTGCAAAAAAAAAAGAGCAGGACATTAGGGATCAACCGATCAGCTGATGATGGCAGCACTGGATTTTAGTAGTGATGATAAGGAGGCAATGATTGCTTGTGTGGCAGGACAATAGAATCAAATGTTTATGGTTGCCTGTGCTGTGTCCTGGGATGATTTAGCAGTTATTGTCACCAGAATAACCTCAGAACCTCCACAATGTGCTTCAGAAAAGCCATACACTGTAGGGATTGATCTCTTAAATGTTTTGGGGGCTTTCCCTTTTTTTTTTTTTTGGTGGTGGTGGTGTTGTTTTTGTTTGAAGCTTCCTGCTAAGTGTGTTGACCATCCTGCAATGCGGATAATGCAGTGTTAATTTTAAAAAAATAAATCAATCTCCCTCTTTCTGGTTTCATAGCTGTTCAAATGCTATAACTGCATTGTATTGCTGGATCATTTTTTCTTTTCCTTCTGTAATTGAATAGTCTCAAAATGCAGGAATGACACTCTATTTATTTGAACTGTTTAGAGGAAAATTAATAGGGCTATTTTTATGATTGGTCTTTTGTGTCATGGTCTTATTTTTCACTATCTGATTTATGTGGCTAGAGTAAAAGGACAAAAAAAATATCAGCCTCATTTGAATTGCTGATATTTCTTTTATAGCGGTTTAGGTTGGGATTTTGTAATTTCTGCTTTTGGATCACAACACAGAGAGGTCCAAGCAGGAGGGCCTGACACATGAAGTTTCCTTTGTGCTGTTGTGATAGCAGGGCTGCTGTGAATCTCCCACGGTGAAATGTAAGGTGCTGCAAAATGTAGGATTGCTTGAGAGACCCAGAGATGCTTTTCCCCCCTCTTTAAATTCTTCAGGTGTCTGGATCAGAGTGGGACCCTCAGGAGGGAAGGGGATGGGGTGGGAGCTGGTGGCTGGAAATGCCATTAGGCGAATTTGAGTGGAGAAGGTCGCCAGAGCCCTTTCTTAAACTGAAGGGAAGGTTGTGACCCCCAAGTCCTGGTGGGGCATCGTCCTCTTTGAGGCTCCAGGATTGCTCACGGATGGAACCCAGACATGGAGGGCTGGCTTTCCACTTTGGAAAAGGGAACAATTTGTTCTGCACGGTGGTGTTTGCTCACGCTGGTCAGAGATCAAATGTCAGGCTGAGCTGGGAGTTTACGAGGGACAGTTTGGAGAGTCTGTGAAGAAGTGGACATGGGGACACCGCCTTCCCGACCAGGTTTGGTCCTTCTCCTGGGCTGTGTTTTCTGCCTGATGCAGGCTCTGGGGGTGGGGGAGGTATTTTACAGGTGCTGCTGCATTTGCTTGAGCAAACACAGGGATTGGGTGGGGAGAGTGCGTTGGTAGCTGGAAATTAGTGACTGCCTGGCCATGTGTGCCTGTGCCGGGGGACTCGTGGTTCCAAGACAATGGGGTGGCTCGAACCCCTGGAATGGGACAGGGGGCTGATGTCCCTGGCAGTGCTGAGGGGTGGGTGATTCCTCAAACCCAGCCCTTACTTGGCTGCACCCGGCTTATCTTCTCATCCCCCTCTCTTAGCAGAGGAGTAAAGCATGAAGTCCCACACTTGGTTTGTTTTGCCCGTGGTGAGCAGCTCTGCTTTGATATAATCCATTTAAAATGCCGAAAGTTCCTTTTCCTCATCCCTGTGCCTTAGAGATGATTTGAAGCAGACAGATATGATCAGCTTGTGGTTCTGTCCCTTTCCTCCCCTTTCCTGGTGTGAAGGTCTGTGAGGACACTGAGGGGGTGCAAAGGGACCGGCTGCCCCTCCAGGGGCTCCCCGGCATCGCTGTCGTGCTGAGCCACACCCAGAGGTCACCCATGCCTCCCCGCCTTTTCTGGCAACAAGAACTCCAGTGTCCAGAGGGACACTGTTATCTCTGTGATAAAATGCTGTAATTTATGTGGGAGGTTTTATTATTGTTGGGGTGGTTTTTTTTTGTTTGGTTTGTTTTTTGTTTGGTTTTTTTTTTTTTGACAAATAGCCTTCTTACAATCACAACTCTGGAAGAGTTAAATCATCCAGCTTTAAGGAACCTGAGCCAAGTTTCTGCTGCCTGGTCCCTGGGAGCTCCCTCTCCTCGGTGGCCTTGGCTTGTTTGTGGAACCGTAGCTGATAGGGAAGTGTTGTTCTCTAATAAACAAGAGATAGCGACTAAGGAGATGTTAAGAGCAGAAGGTGCCACATGAGAAACAAACACCCAAAGCACTTTAGGGGCTGCTGGCAGTGGTTGCCTTCCTGTGTGGACTTTGGTTCATTCCTAGGTTGCACAGTTCATGGACCACATCAGGGTGTTAGGAAGTTACTGTTGTGTCTGGGGCCAAACCCTTCTTTTTGCTAATTGTGGCACAATGCCTCCACATTTTACATTGGAATTTTTTTTGTTTGTTTTGGTTTGGGGTTTTTTTGTTCCTTTTTTTTTTTTTTTTTACTGTATTGAGATATTTTAAGTTAAAACCTGGCATCATAAGGGTTTGTTTCTTTTTTTCCTCTAAGCACCTAATGCTCATAGTTAGGAGCTGAAAACCTTCTGCTTGAGGTAGTGCAATGCACCCAGGTTTCACCACTCCAGAAGGGGATTCACATCTCCTGGTGCAGCTTGGAAGGTCATGCATCAGCGGTGAGAGACTGAAACCACACTGCTTGTTTGAATGACAGGCAAAACAAAGCACGAGACTTCATGTTTCAGCTGCTCTGCTAAGCCAGAAAAAAAGGGGAATGAAAAGACAAACTTGTTCCTCCCCAAAGACCCTAAGGCCATATTGGTTTTATAGACTTTATAGCCATACTTGAGGGCCACTTTTGCTTCATTCTGTTGATGAGAGGATGGATGAAAGAGTCATCAGACATGCTGGCACGTGGAAAGTCCTGGGTTGATCCACTGCTCTCTTGCTTGTTTTCCCTGGGGTCCTCCATAAGTCATTTTGTCTTCCAGTGCCTCAACCCCATGCCTGTAACCACAGAAAACACTTTCCAGCTGCACTGGGAGGCTGGAAGTGATGTATCAGTGTTTGCGAGGTACTCAGATAATAGAAATAATAATTAAAAACTAATGCATTATTAATGGTTTACTAATAATAAATAACAAACACCAATGAATAATTATAAGAAAAATAAATACACAAATAAACTTAATAGTTTAAGCAGCAGTTATGTACTTACCCGGCATGTGCCTCATGAAATTGTCTCCTGGTTATATGCAGATTGCCACTGTGATAATTCTACATGAGTAAAAGGTGTTTTAGGTGATGGGATTGCATGAGTTCAGGTCAGCTTGAAGGACTTAAAGTGAGTTCAGTACGCAAAGAGCAAGATGCATCATCCCCAACCAAAAAAACCCTTCGTTATTGCTACTGTTATGTACTTCTTATGTTTTTATATGTGTACGTGCATGGAAATTATGGAGAGGGGTTTGTGGGGTTATTTCAGCAGCAATACCATCGCTGGTCACTTTCTCTATTTGAACTTTGGAGTATGAGATTGCACATTTCAAAAACACAACTCCGTGCAAGGGAGCATATTGGTGTGTACAGTGTAATTGGAAGTGTAATTAGCCTTCTAATTAGTGAAAGTTTTGATTTTGACATCCAAAATAAGTGTACGGGTGGTAAGGAAGAATACAGGTTGCTGTGACAGGGCTGCACAGTGTCCCTGGTGACTCACCGAGGGCTGCTGGTCCCGGGCACTCTGGCAGAGCTGCCATAGGGATCCCAGTGAAATATGTAGGGCAGGGACATGTGCTGTTAGGAGAATGATGTAGGCACAGTGCCACGGAGGTACAGGTTAAATCATTGTGGCTTAATGCAGATTGGCACTAAACCTTGCCAAATTAAATGTTCAACCTTTTCTCTGTCAGAGGTTGCATTAACCACCGGTGTAATTAAGAAAAAACAGTAGTTTTACTCTGAGAGAGAGTTCCGAGAGGTCTTGTGCCTTGAGTTGCAGGAAGGAATAGTGGAAATGTCTGTCAAATTCAAGTATTCATACTAACAGGTTTTTACCAAAAATGAGCCTGCAGGGAGAATTGATTCTAGTGCAAAGCAGAAGCTCCTGCTGCAAAATGCCATGGCCTAAAGAAATGGGTAAGAATGGAGGGTTGAAAGGAAAGGTAAAAACACTCTTTTCGTTAGTGAGGTGTTAATGATAATGGGCTGTTTGATGGTTGCTTTAGCTGTATCTGATGGGCTTAGGGTCAGACCCCACCCGTTTCTGGTTTTCCCCATCAGAGAAGATCTTTAGGATAAGAGGTTTTGTGCTGAGCCTTGCCTTCTATCTGTCCCTTTCTAGCAATTTGGAGCTCTGCTGGTTGTAAACTTGGTTCTAAATTAGCTAGTCTTTAATTTTGTTACATGTTTTTCTGTTTTCTCCACTGAAGGAGGAAATGCCCTTCTCTAACTCTTCATTTAAAAGGAAGTGCCATGCAGGTCTCCTCTGAGCAGAGGTAGCCAAGAAGGAGATTAAAAATCAAACATCTTCTTACTCTTTTCTATTTCTCTCCTGTTTTAACATGGAGAAAAGTGGAAGGCTTGATTGCTCATGGTAAAAGTGATTTTAAACAGTTGAGCCATTTAAAGTAGATTTCATTTTTGGCTTGTTTCTTTGGCACCATCACCCACTGGCACCAATGAAGTTTACTGGTGAAGAGTGTAGCCTCCTGGTCTGGAGAGGCAGGAGCTCTGCAGGAGCAGTCGTGCTGGTATGTGGCTCAGACATTCATCAGTTTTTATGTTCCTTGTGATGGTGCTATTTTTTATTTTCTGGGAGCTCCTTTCTGCTGTAGCTATTTGGGGTCATCTCAGCAAACTGTGCAAAACTGAGCACTTTGGCTGCAGTGACTCTGCAATGCTGGAAAGAGATGGTTTGTTTTTTGTGCTGGGATGAGGTGTTGAGTTTCTTATCCTTTCTCTGCCTGGTGGGAAAACAGAGCTGTCCTGCTGCAACTGATACTTTCCATGGTGGAAGCAACACAAATGTGCGTGTGGGGATATGGAGGAGAACATCCACTTTCTGGCATTAAAGGACCTGTTTCAGTGGGAGAAATCTCATTCCCATGGGCTGGAGGGTCAGTGCAGACTCGTCAGAGGTGACGATCTGCTGCTGAGGTGACAATCAGCCAATCTGAAAGAAATCTTCAAGTGGAGTGAGACTCCCAGGAGCCACTTAGTCACTGATAACCAAGCCCAGGCTCAGCAGCTGTGCTGGTCCTTTCATCTTTCCAAGATGACCCGAGTGCTGTCACAGCTGTTCAGGTATCCTGAAAAATTCCCGATTTAATGACATGGCCCCGAACTCTGCAGCATCAACCCGAGCTCTGCCAGGAACAGCCCCTGTGGGTGTTGTTTGACTTGACAGATTGAAGGTGCTCGTTCAATTAATGCTGCATCATGGTTCTCTTTCAATAACGCGGGAGGTGTCAGCAGTTTTGTTTACAAGCCTCCGTGCTCTCTGCTTTAAGTCATTCCTGACAAAAGGAAGTTTAAATGCTTGCATTGATTCCTGGCTCCGCAGTGCAAAATATCCACATGTGTCAAAGACGTGGAGATTTTTCAAAGCAGCCTAAAGGATTTAAAGTGCTTTTAACATCTCGGGCACTGAGCTCCCAGGCCTTGGACCACTGCTTTTAAGCATCCGTGAGTCACAAATAGATTTAGAAGATAAAATGCTGGATGCTACTAGTTCTCTCAACACATCCTTTGCTTATTTATTCTTTTGAAGAAAGCATGCTGACTAAATTTACCCTTTGTAATGTTTAGAGATTCATATTCACAGATTTTGGTCTTTCTAAAAAACGTGTTGGGTTTTGTAAAGAAAGAGATGGCTTAGAAGTATGATTTCTGGAGACTTTGCCGTAAGTCTGTTCCCTGCCACTGAATAAACTACCCAAAAATATAGCCCTTAACAATTTCATATGTGACACATGTAAGAAACTAAGATGCTTTCTAATTTTCAAGTAACAAGCTTGAAAATAGCGAGATGGGTTGTGGTTTTGATTTGTGGTTTGGGTTGGGTTGTTTTTTTTTGTAGAAACCCAAATTTTTAAGAGAAGTTGTTAACTCTTTCCACTTTTCTATGGATTTAAAAACGCTCCATACTTGAATGCTTCCTTTGAATTTGTTTTTGAAAAGGCTGGTTTTGCGTTTCATTCAGACTGTCGTATGTTAAGAAGGCCCAGTATTGGAGGAAAAATGTGGAAAGAAAAAAAAAAACACCCAGAATTTCAGTGTGAAACCATTTTACGTGTCAGATATATTGGAGTTAATTGGCTTTTGTATCATGTTCATCTGCAGTGGATCTACCAAAATAGCCTAGATGATTGCTCTGCTCCATCTGGTTATTATCTTGCTTGTTGTAATATCCCCGTGCCACGCTGCTGTGGCCAGCCGCGGCTGGGAAAAAGCCCGCTGGAGATTCCTGAAGATCTGCTCTGTGATACGTTACCAGCTTGTCAGGGGCTCACTTGACAAATTGAAAATTAGCCAAATGCTTTTTCCAAGCCAAAAGTAGCCCAAGAGGATGTCTATGCATCATACCTAAGAGCTCTTTTGAGTTCCTTAAGGTGCCTGACTCCAAATACTCCTCAGATTATTAATAGTGCCCTAATAAACCTGGAGAGCGATCCTATAAATTCAACATGTTCGGAGGTCAAACAGTGAAGTCAATATTAATTAATAGTCAAATGCAGTGTTTTATTTCATGTAATCAGCCTCCTGACAGTCTGAGCAGTCTTGGAGGTTAGTTACGCTCAAAGAGTGGGAGCGATGCCAGGGCGTCCCGTGCTCTGTCGCTGTAAAACACCAGATAATCTGGAGCTGTTGCATGTAATGGCTGAAGATTTAATGTATCTCCTGAAATGCTCCATGCTCCTTCATAAGGGGTGGTAGGAGCGATGTGCTGGTGGACCTCGAGGTGGTTTCTCCTTGCCCTCTCCACCAAAGAAAAACAACAACAAAAGAAGTTGGCTTTATTATGAGAGCAGGAGAGGGGTGCAAAAACCCAGAGGCTGGGGTGACCTCAGGTGGTCAGAAGCTTCAGTGGCTTCGTGGTGGCAGCTCCAAGGCAGAAGTTTGCAGGGAGAAAGGAAGGACACATGAAGAAGCTCTGCACTTGTAGCACAGATGGGAAAGGAGAGGCGCTCCATAGAGAGGGAAGCTGTAGATGAGG
Organism: Dicrurus megarhynchus; assembly: GCA_013399195.1. Classification (NCBI taxonomy): domain Eukaryota; kingdom Metazoa; phylum Chordata; class Aves; order Passeriformes; family Dicruridae; genus Dicrurus; species Dicrurus megarhynchus. The sequence continues at coordinate 1,602,884 of VXAD01007415.1, forward strand.
TGCTTGGGGATGTGGTTTATGGGTGGACCGGGCAGAGCTGGGTTCACGGTTGGACTGATTTTAGACATCCTTCCCAACCTTAATAATTCTATGATTCTAAGAGGATGCCTTGATGCCAGGTCTGGTATAAACTAAATTACTTCAAATTTGTTTAACATGCACTACTGGGAATGTTTAAAAGAGTAAAATGCTATTTTGAGGGGGCTGTCAGATTACTGTGCTCAAAAGCCGTTCCGTTGATTCCATTAATTTGGAGGAGTGTTTTATAGATTATTCTGCCCTTCAATAGCTGATCTGCCACTCCTGAAAATTCCTCGTAAACTTTTCTCCTTTGCCTGGCCGGTAGTTGACATCTCACCTGATTTTTGCTGTGGTGTAGAGTCACCCTTGGTGGACAAGGGTGTGTGATACCAACAACTCATTGCAGGATGTTTGATAATAGAAAGGCCATCTTGCCCAGAAGTTCTGCCTTTGCTCATTTTCACACTACCTTGACACTCCAACGTGCTGCAAACGCCACCCTCCATCCCCAAAAAGGGCTGAGGAGGAAGAAAGGAAAACAAAAAAATATCTGCTAGGCAGATGCACAGATTCCCCTTAGCCGAGGATATTTGACAGTGCAAAGATGGATGCTTCATCCAGGTGTTTGTGTTGTCTCCCCAATCCATTATTAGAGTGAATTAAGATACCTTTTGGCTAACATCTCTCCTCCAAGCGACAGCCTTCTCATAAGTTATTTATATGGGATGTGTCACCTTATTAATTATATTCCCATATAACCTGATGAGGCTGATGCAAAGTGTTCCCTGGCGTGAGGAGGATTCACGTGTGATGGAGCTGTGCTGGATCCATGGTGCTCATCTCCAAACCTGCACCATACTTCATTCTTGGGGAAAAGAAAATAAAAAAAATTTGCAGAGATTTGTGGCCAGCTAACCCAGGCAATGCTTCATTTTTGTGGAAGGAAAAAAAAAAAAGAGATTTGTGGCCAGTGAAAGGTTTAGTATTGAATTTTTAAAATGCCACGTATACACACATGCACACTTAAATAGAATACAAGAATATAAAATAAACATATATTCACTGCCACTGCTAGTTACGGTACATTAGTGTTTTAATTAGATTTAAATACATTTTGCCTGCCATCCCTTGCAGCTGGAGTTGCAGTCTCCAGGTTGCAGTGTCTACAGTGGAGTCCTTCCCCACGGGGGCAGCTGGGTGCAGGGTAGAGTTGAGCATGTTGGTTCTTCCAAAGCAAAACTTCCCTCTCTTTTCATTTATTCTACTGTTGAAGCTGCTCAATTCACTCCAAGAACATGAAATTCTGACTGAAGCCATCCTGTGTCCCAGTTTTGGTCCCTGTTCAGTGGAGCACATGTTGTTATTCTTGTTTAATATATTAGCATATATTAATTTCTATTGTCTTAATGTCACAGCTAAGGCCTTTGCTGAAAGAGGTGGACTAAAGCACATGGTCTGAATGCTCTGAATTGGTTGTTTGTAATGACATTAACCAGACATTAGGCAGCCTTTGGGGGGGACATGTGTAGATGGAATGTAGCAGTGACATCTTTCTATCATGCTCTGCTTTTCTAACATTCAAGGACACAGTTGTTCATCATCCACATTTTTATATCCAGGTGAAAATAAATGTTCCAGGTTTTACCTGTTTTCCAAGAAAATTGTCTAAGTCCTTTGCCGTATCTTGGGCTTTCCTTCCATGAGCTGTTCTTATCCTGAGTATTTCCTGAAGGAGATGTTTGGTGATGGCACTGTGTCTGCCCTCTCTGTTCCTGCTCAGCCTTTTGACATTGGTGCCATCTCAATGGATGGAGTTTTTGAAGGTGATGTGTGTTCCTACAGCTGTCCCAAGTAAAGGCTGCTGGCTTGTGAGAGCTCTGCTCTGCCATCACCTTGGCCAGATGTTTTCTCCCATCTGGACTGTCTGGGGTTTTGGGGTACAAAACCCAGCTGCCAGGTGGAGCTGCAGGAGGCATTGCCCCATGGGTCAGCCCTCCAGCAACCTGTTCAGCAAACCTCTGGCTGATGGGGCATCCCAGAGTTGGTGCAATCCTGCAGACTTCTACAGCTGCTGCCTTTTCCCACCTTTTTTTTCTTAATAGCATTTGGACTTCATCTCAGGCTGTAATGGATTTTGTGCAGTTGAGGTAGACTGAGAAGTTCCACTGGAAGGTGCCTCACTCTCAGCTTCTCCTCTGCCACAGAAGTGCTTTCTCATTTTGGCCACATGTGGTTTTTAGCCTAAAACATCTGAGTTTTGAGTGTTCACTGTCAAGCACGTCTCAAGGCTTTTTGGTTGGCAAAGCACGTGTGCACTGAGCAGAGAACGGTCCAGCATTACTGTGAGTTTTCTTTCAAAGCCAAATAATCAAAATTATTTAGCTTGATCCCTTCTTTCTACACACTGTAAAAGCAGGAGAAATAACCAGAGATCAAATAATTCATTTTTGAGATGGGCTTTTGGGGTATGGTTTTTTTCCTTTTAATCCAGGGGGTGAAAGATCAGTCTTGGCTTCGTTGGGGATGAAGGTGTGTTCCTGTGGTGTGGGTTTGATTTAGCTGCAATCTGGTATGTCTTCTAATGAGAAAACTGTCTGCCTCTTCTTCCCTGTAGTGTTTCTTGCTCTATTTTTGTTGTTGTTGTTTGGTTGGGTTTTTTTAAGTGTGTGCCTTCATAGAACCATAGCATGGTTTGGGTTAGAAGGGACCTAAAAGATCATCTACTTCCAACACCCTTGCCATGGACAGACACACTTCCACTAGACCAGGTTGCTTCCACAATGTGTAGAAGCTTGAACATCTTTTAGTTTTGGTTTAAACATGTGCTTATGTGCTGCTTTGGGTAGGGGAGGATTGAGTCCTGAGCTGCCACTTTGCCTGAGAATTCGTCTAAAAAATTATCAGTTTTTTCAGCTACACCTGTGACATGAGTAAATAAACAGGCCAGTGCTTTTGTAAAGGACCAAATACATTCCAAAACCACATCCAATAACCCTTGTTGATCAGACAGGGGTGTTTTGGGTGAGACCATCCACCCATCTGATATTTTTTTCCCTGATATCACTGTGCTTGTACTTGAGCTTTTATTGCTGTAGCTACATCAGCCAGGGATGGTTCAGCCACAATGCTGGGGGAAGTGTTGGGTGGTTAAATATCTGCTTTTCAAGCAAATTCTTCTGTTTGGGATAGGTTTGAATGGATGGAGCCTGATGAATGCCCACAACTGAGTTTGGGCATTCATGCCTGAACTCCAAGTGTCATTTTCCTGATAGGGAGAGGCAAAAAAGCAGTGTCAGGAGCTGGTTTAACTGGTGAAGTGTCGGTGTTGAGTGAGAGGAAAGGGATGGTGGGTGGGAGCCTGGGGTGTCCACCCTGGTTTGCTTTGTTCTCCAGCCTGACAGAGATTTTGTAGGCCTCAGCCATAAAAAAATAACACTTAAGTACCTCAGTACCTGGTCAGGTCTGAGCCTTAGAGCTGGTTTTTTAAAGGATGTTGGACCCCTTGTGTGATTGTTGGCTTCAGGTGATATCTGCCCAGGCACATCCAAGTTTGCCAGCAGGTGCTGGAGTTTGGTCTTCCATCTTCATCCTTGTTTTTTTACTGAGTGCTGAGAGGCTTTGGGTGGGATGCTGAGATACCCTTTCTTCAAATGGGCTCCTCCTGTGTGTTTGTAGGGGAGGTTGAGTGCACGTGCAGAGAGAGGATTAAATGCCAATGCATCCTCCATCAAAATTTGTATTGAATGGACACAGGGTTCACTGAACTCCCCTAATCTCTGGCTTGTGTGGCTGAGTGATAGAGACAGCCTTGGCCTACTTTGAAGAGAGGAAGGGAATGTGTAAGGGAAAGCAGGAGCTGGAGTTGCTAGGGAAACACGAGCAGGGATGCTTGCATGGCTCTCACCTGATCCCTGCCACAGCAGCTCCATGGTGCAGGTTCCCTTTCATAAGAGTATCATGTGGCCTCCTGGGTGAACTCACAGCCACAAAAAGCTGCTGGAATTGTCCCAAGGCTTGAGGGGCAGCAGTGGTGCCCAGCAGGAGTCCCCCAAAGAGCTGGGGGATACACAATCAGCCCCATGAGTTCTCTGGGGACATGCTACCCGTCGGCATCACAGCTGGTCCCTGAGGGCTGTGCTGGGGAATGAGGCAATTAGGGATTTGCTTCTTCTGGGATTGCTTTTGGGGAATTGCCAATTCTCCCTCGCTAGGAAGGAATGCAGCAGGTTCAGTGATTTCTTCACTTATGCCCATATTGTGGGAGATGGGGATGATGCTGAACCCCTCTGGGGTGTCCCCGTTTTCGTCACTCTTACAATTGTTGTTCTCATTTGTCCCCCTGCACTTCGAGTCCCGGAGTACTTTGCTGTTTGAATAATTAGTGCTGGGCCGTGCACCTTGTGCTTAGCACACCCCGTACCAGGAAAGATGACTTCCATCGAATTTATGATTATGCAGGTATTTTATTCCTTGCAAATGTTTTATTTATTGCAATGGTTATTGATAGCTGCACTTAGCAATTCTGTTGAGGCAAAACAACCTTCTACAACTGCTTTTTTTTTATTTGTGCGTCTGGAATAAAAATCAATCCTGGCAAAAATTCGAATATCTGGATTCCTCTTGGCTTCCCCACCTGGTAAAATTTAATAATAGCTTGTAAATGTTTTCATCAGCTGCTCCTCTGTTCTTTAATTGAGCGCAGATGAATCTTGAATGAGTAGTTTTTGTATGACTGGGTGGTTTTTTTCATGTTTAAGCCGGAATCCGTTCAGTTTAAGCAGTGAGCGCTTTTGGGAGATGGATGCGGGACTGTTTGTAGTGTGATTATTTCCCAAAGTTTGGAATGACACAGTTCAGGAGGAAAGCAATTGAAACTTTTCCTGTGCTGGTGGGTTCCTTGGGAAACAGCCAGTACCATGCAGGAATTAGAAGCAGCTGGCTTTGTTTTATAACTTTATAACTAATCAAGGGGGTGATTATCTTGTGATAATCTTGTCCCCTTCATCTCCTATTGCATGAGTAAACACAACTTCAGCTTGCATACTTTGAGTTTGGCCTTCCACCTTCGCTACCAGAGATGAAAATTCAGGCGTGCCGGGATGAGCCGCCCCTCCATCAGCTCTGCCCGGTGTCACCCCTGCCGCCCTGCGGTGGTGCAAGAAGGGGGTGAGCTGGGCTGGCTGTGCCAAGAGCAGTGATGGAGCCTGGTGCCAGCTCATGGATGAGCTGTCCCTGACTCAGCTGAGCAGGGACCACGTTTCACAGCCAAAAAGCCATGTGGGGAGAAGGTGGGTGCTGCAGGGCTCCAGCTGTGCTCCATGAACTGTTCTTTCTGTGACATCTGGCCAGAGGCTGCTGCTTTAACCTTCAAACAGAAGAGAGGGACCAATTAACAGATTGAAAGGCCCCTGCTGAGGGGTGAGTGTGGGGCTTGCGCTGTGGTGCTGCGGAGTCCATGTCTCGAGTTCAGCAGGGTGGCACTGGGTGAGCTGAGCTCAGATTAGCGGAACTCCCGTCCTTAAGAGCCTTGGTTACATCTGAACTCACGACGGGCTTGAGAGGCAGCTGGCACGCACACGATGGGCTTCGGGGCCAAGCCTCAAATCCCTCTTGGCCAGCTCACCTGAGTGCCGCCAGCAGGTCGGCATTGCCACTTCCACGGATCCCAGCGCTTCGGGCTGGGGTTTGCATTTCCAGGCTGCTCGTAGGCTCCGTTTAAAAGGAAGGAGAAGGCATGTCTAAATAGAAGACTCTGCATTCAAGTCTATTTTATTCCTTCCCCTTCCCCTGCAGTATTTTCCTGCCGGGAAGGTGAAACCATGAGCTGGAAGGATCTGGCTCCCCGCTTGTCAGCGGCGCCGGCGTGGCCGGTTTGCTCGCCTGGAGGCTGGGGACGCTCGGTGTCAGCTCCTGTTCAAAATACATTTGGTTTCTAAATTGAGATGGGGATTCTGCACAAACGCTTGGCATAGGTGAGCTGGAAAAAGGTTTTAAGGGTAAGCAGGTTATTTATACTCTGTCTTGCGTGTCCAGCCTGTGTTTGTGCTGCTAAGTCGTTTATGTTTATTTTAGTGAGAAAGACTTCTGCCATAAATACTGCTCTAAGCAGCAGTCAGCAGCAAGAGCAGGGTGCTGTAGGATGCAGGGGCCAGCTTGGATGGAGGAATATGGCTGGGAAGGGGGTTTTAAATAGGATTTAGACCCTTCCCAAGGACCACATTCTGCACCATACAGCAACTAAGAGGTAAAAGTGGGCTGGGTGGTGCAGAGCCTCTGCTCTCCATCCCTTGGCAGCTTAATTTTCAACACTGGAAAGGTTTTCAGGCACCTTGGGCTGGGAGAAATCACAGGTTCATGCATATGACAATTTTTTAGCAGGTATTGGCCCTTCTTATATGGCAGTGATCCCACTTGTGAAGTCCCTGGAAAATACTGTGTAATATGCATTCTCCTCCCTGGGACATAGGTATGAACAGGCCATTGGGCACTCAGATGAGTAAAAGGGATTTGGAGATGCCTCTTGTTGCAGGGGTGGAGAAAAAGATTTTGAAATCTGTGGGGTATTAAAGAAAATTTCTGTCTTCCTGTAAAATGTCAGCAGGACACTTACCCTCACATTTGTCTCACGGACTCTACAGTGAGAAAGAGTTAAATGTCTTCTCACATGTGTTCATTGCCACAGCCTTAAGGGGCTTTCTTGTCTTCAAGAAATAAACGTAGCACGTGTTCAGCTAAAAATACTGCAGGAGGAATCCTTCCTTGGCCACAGCCCCGATACGGCAGAGCAGCTGTGAGCCGCGGGGATTTTGTTTGTTTTTAAACTTCATCTGTCTTCAAAGTGATGCTGTTGTGGGCTGTTAGAAGAGCCAAAGTCCCTGCTGACCTTCGTTTGCATCCTCTGATGGACATGGAGTAGGACTTCTTGGCAGCTGTTTGCAACATGAGTTGGAGGAGGCTGTTGGCTTTGTTACCTGCAAAAACAGAAAACCTGGAGGTTCCTGGGATGAGTTGAACTTCGGTAGCTGCAGGATGGAGCACCTTGAGGTTGCTCCTCAGTGTGACAATCTGCTGCTGCACAGAGGTGGAGGGTGAGGAGAAGGGTCTCAGCCTAACTTTTTGCAGGAATCAGTCTGCGACACCAAAACTTCCTCTTCGAGCAAGGTGCCCAGTTTGCTGTGTTAATGGGGAAAATGAATATTGACCCTGAGAATTGACTGTCTTCCTCTGGCTGTGTGAGCTTTTGATCAGTTCATCACTCCCGTGCATGTCTCAGTGGGGTGGGATTTCTTACATTTGGCTTAACCTTCTGCTTTAGGGCCTTTCACCCCTGCAGGTAATTTCAGTTTAGTGTTTCTGTTCTTAAAATTGAAGTGTGGGGTCATTGCTTCCTTGATAAATGAGTGGGGTGGGAGGGGGCTTCCTGGCCAGCTGGGATGACTCTGCAGGTGGATGCTGCTGCTCATTAACACGAAGGTGCTGGGAAGCTGCACTCCAGGACTGGCAAGCCCTGTGCTAGCTGTTCCCACTCCCAGACAGATAATTTTAAACGATGCTTCACTTTGCATTGTAAAAGCAACCCTCTCCTCTTTTTTTCTTTTTTCTTTATCTCTTTAATTTTCTCTTTTCCTTTTCTATTTTTTTTCCATTGCTGTCCAGTAATTTGCCCACCACCCCAAATCCCAATTGAGACCTGATGCTGAGGGCCAGATGAAGCAGCGAATGTATTCAGCCCGATGATTTCCACATGAGCAGGGCTCTGTGCCTGTGAAAGAAGTGAACTCATTGCAGAAACCTCCCAAGAACAAAGCTGTGGAGAAAGGATCAACCTTATTAGCACATTTAAGGAGAAAGGGGGTTTGTCACTGTATCAGTTTATGCTTCAGCACATCAGAGTTGTAAATCTCTTTGTGGAAGGATTGATTAAAAAACTATATTTGCTTTCCCCTTTTAAGAACCCAGAAAGAAAAAAATCAAATCTCCAGCACACTAGTTTGCTGCAAATCTTTTAACACAAGTTTATGGGGTTTGATGGTTTGAAGCCTCCTGCAGTTAAAATGATTTTTTTTTTCCCAAGCAATCTTTTGGTTTCCCAAGTATTCTTCTGGCCTTTTCACTTGAAAAGGAAAGGCAAACTTTCATGAATTGAGCAGGGGCACTCTTTGAATGAAATGAGGGTCAGTGCTTCTCCAGGCTTTTCTTCCCATTGTTTGAAGAATACACTGAGGATGGTAGGAGCAGATGTGCTGCTTCTATTTGGGCTTATTTTGGCCCTAGTATGGATATATATGAGCTGCCATTGCATTAATTCCTCCCATGGTTGCTGTGGCTTAGTCTGTGTTCCTTTGTAAACACAGAACAAGCATCTTCTGATAAAGAGTTGGTGCTTTACATTGACACCACCCTGTTAAAAAATAATAAAAAAGGTGAAAAATATCGGTGGAAGGAAAAATCAGTGGAAAATCTCTTTGTTCTGTGATTTATGCTGTGGGATATACACCCTGCACTCGTGACCCCTGGCTGAGGTGTATCTGCCACAAGGTCCTGCTGCAGCTGGGATGGGCAAACTTGGCCAGCTGTGCTAGTGACTGAGGGTGAGCATGCACCATCCAGCCATTGATTGCTGAATGTGACATGTTGTTTGGAATAGTACCTGCCACAGGGATTTAATTCCAGGGAAAAAAAAAAAAAAGGTGGAAGTTGAAGGAGATTAATTTTAAAAACGTGCATGTGATCTGTCTGTATTTCATACTGTACAGGAAGAGTAGCCATGCTTTGAACACTAGACTGCTAATTTTGTTTGGCCAGTGACTCTCAATTTAACTATGCTATAAATGAAATGGAGAATGGACACTTATGGGCATGAATGTTTTAATGTTAACAAAAAAACCCCTCTTGTTTGTTGGGGTAGAGGGTAAGTAGTCTGGCTTTGGAACAGAGATGCTGCCGTAATTAAAGGCATCCAGAAACCTGGCAGATTTTTTGCTGTTGGGGGGAAATCCTTCAAACAGAGGCTTGATTCTGCCTACATAAATTGATATGAAAATCTCTGCCTTTAGCTACAGAGGTGTCACCCTCAGCTGGGCTCTGTCCCTATCATGGAAGTACTGTTATATCACTGTGCATTATAGCTGGATTCCTGCTTTTAAGAGAGGTGTTCTCTCCTGGGCACACATCATTGCAATCACTGCTTCAAGGACAGTATCTCTTTCATGAGGACCATATCTCTTTCACCTTCTGAATCTCTTATCCTCTTGAAACAGAGCAATTGTTCAGTGGGGAATGTAAAGTACGCACTCATCCTGCCAGTGACAATGGAGGTGGTTTGTTTTGGTTGAGGAAAAATACATATAATGCATAAAATACATGTATTTGCTCACCTATTCGTCTCCATTTCTGTCCCATTATCTTACCTTGTTCACACAGGAGTGTGGGATGTGGTTTACCCAGGGGAGAGGGCAGAGCTGGGCTCGGGTCTGTGCCGCACGAGGCATCTGTGGGAAATCCTTCTTGCCTGAGCAGTGGCTCCAAAGAGACAGATCATGGTCTGCTTGTCCCTGTGTAACAGGCAAGGAATGATCTTTACCCCATGAGATGCCCATGTGGAAAATCTGTGACACGTGTCCCTCTTCCCCAGAGGGGAATAGACTGGGAAGAAATCCTGCTCCTCCTGGAGCTGCCTTTTCTGCAGCCCCTCCTAATTCAGCCTCATCACGAGGAAATTACTGCTTTGCACCTGATGCATTATCAAAAAATATCCATTTGCAACGAGGCTGGATTAACCATGACATTTTACAAGGCCAGCTGGGAGGAATGCTTTGTGATTAAGCAAAGCACATTTCTAACGAGTCCTGCACTTTACTTTCCAAAATATCTAATTTTTGGAGGGCAGGATGTGTATTTCTCACTTTCTTTCCAACAAGCACATTTTAAAAACAGGACTAAACTGCAACCAGTCAAACCTACTCGATTTCTCTGGTCAAACAGAGCTAGAGAGATGCTATCTTCAGCAGGATTTATGATGTATCTGTGTGCTTGGAATTTGCTGTGTGACACTCAGCCATAGGCTGACCATTCAGGGAAGTGTTGGGATGACAAAAGGAATTACCCAGCAGAAGCTTAGTGTGATGGGCTTGAGTGTTAAGGTTGAAGAGCACTGTGATGCACTAATTTAACCTTCTACTTAGCAGGGACAGAGGAACTTGATCTTCTGCTACCTGCAACCTGTCTTTTTTGTGCTGGGTGCTTAAAATCCATTCCAAGATAAGAGTCTACTTAAACCTTTAAGATTGCTTAGCAGTCAGTAGAGCTGGAAAATGCACGGTCTGCTGAGGAGCAGAATGACAGTGGGTAAATCAATTCCAAATCCTGCAGGGATGCCCATGATGTGGCAGAAGCTGTTGCTACCAATAGAAAGACCTGCTGAAGGAATGGGACCAAGAAACCTAATATCCATTCTGGAGTTTGAGTTGAAAACCATCTGCTTGAGTTCTCCTGCTAGTCCAACATGAGAAGATAGTGTGGGGAGAAGTTGTGTCCTTCCTCTCTGAGTGGAAGATGGAAATTAGAATCAGGAGATAGAAATCTTTCATCCTGTGATAATGAAGACATCTTCCATTCTAGGATAGTGAGATGAGGTAATACAGCGTTGAAGAAAATACCTGGAATGCACATTTGGCTGATGGAGATGATTCCTCTGAAAAAAAAATAAAAGGTCATTCCTTAGTCTCTTACTGAGGATGCCCTGAGTTTGGGATTCCTATTGTGCCCCAGAAATCATCTTGCAGATTCATTGGGCATCCCTGTGTGCTGAAAAGCATGAGAAAGAGCTGCTGGCTTTCTAACCCTGCTGCAGCGAGCTCGGTCCTTGCCATCCCTTAGGCGGATAGTTTGCAAGGAGGGATTTCCCTAAAGCACATGATACTGACTCAGCCCTGCTTCCAGAATCCAAGGGAAATATCTGCTGGGGCACTTGGAAACCCCTCCAGGAGTCGCTCCGGTCTGTGGGGACTTCCACGTGTGCTTTGATCTTTCTGTCTGCAGCTTTTTGCAACAAAGATTTTGTGGAGAGCAGATAGTCAGCATTCCTGAAGACTTTTAATTTCTGTTCTGCAGCAGCTCTCAGCACGTTTTGCCTTTATGGTGATCATTCTTAGAAGTGAAGACCCCCATCCAATGCAGCTTCAGCACAGGGAGACACAGAGGGCATCCCTGGAGCTGCATGTGAGATTTCCGGTACAGATAAAATCAAGACAGTGGCTTTTTGGTTTGCAAACTCTCTAGATGATGAGCAAGGAGATGCCCTGCAGAAGGGGACAGGGCAGGAATATGGGAATTTGGATGCAACCAGCATGTCTTGATGCTAAAACAACAAATGCAGTGGAGAAGGTGTCCCTGTCCTGAGCTCTGTGCTCTTTGAGTTCTTGAGTGACTTTGAGTCTCTGGGAAGGTGGGTTGCCAATGAAGTCACCAGTGCAATTACATCCCTGTGAGGCTTTCCTCCAGTGACACAAACCTGCCTCGTGCTGCTGCCAGCAGCTCCTTGGATGCTGCACTGGGCAGAGCTCTTTGGACTGCTGTTGTAATGCTCTGGCTCAGCACGCCCCGTGTTTGCCTACCTGGTTTAAAGTGTTACTAGTTCCTGAATGGAGAAACTATCTGCAGGAACTCAGCAGCTTCCCTGCTTTTCAGCACTGCAGCTTTTAGGAAGGGGCTGCCGCAGATGTGGTCACATGAGCTGTTGAAATTAAAGCGCAATATGAATTTAATGTGAAATAGCTGCTCCCAAATGGCTGCATCCATCTAGATATTCCTAATCTGGAGTGGAGATTAATTTTTAATCTGTTTCATTCCACTGCAATATATCCATGAAGCTAAATTGAAACAAAACAGAATTATTCCAGGATAAACACGCTCGCCTGTGGGTATTGAGAAGGAACAGGAGCCCGAGCAGCTCTGCTGGAACAGCTCCATGTGTGCACAAGCCACAAACCCATTGCAGGCAGCACTCGTCTGCTGCAGTTGTAGGAGGGAACCCATGATGTGGAAAATCCCTTGCAGATGATATGTCACTCATACCTGAGGATCAGCCAGGAGGGAGGGATAACAAACAGCACTTTTGCTTCCCAGTTGAAAGTGGTGTGCAGCTTGTAAAAAACTTGAGTAAATCTGGAAATAAGATGCTGGTACTTACTGGGGAATTGCAGTGAGGGGAACAAGTGGTTTTAATGTTGGAGAATAAGAAGTAAAAACAGTTGAAAAAACAGAAATGGAAGCTGGTGCTCCTGATCTTGATCAGTGTTTTAAAAGCAGCAAGATTAATCAAAATTCCTTGCAAAGCAGCATTTTCTGGGGTGCTGGCACGACGCCTGCTCTGAGTTAGCCAGCTCTGTCACAGGCGGCTCTGCAGGACTCGTTTGCACTGAGGGTTGTGTGAGGAGATGAGGAATTTTTCAAAGTGGTTCTGGGAACTCATTAGGTTGAAAAACCCACATAAATCTATGGTGGGTGTAAGTTATCACTGTACTTTCCCCTTTCAATGTGCCTAAGTCAGGCTGCCTCACCCCTCCATCACTCCCTCCTCTCTTGGTGCTTGTCTGCATATGTGGACATGCCAAACCAGAAACTCTCCTCCCTGACCCCTTTGGACAGATTCTGGGGTAGGGAGAGAAGTTCCCAGCTCACAGGGGTTGAGGTGCATTCAGGGTGCCTTCACAGCAGCAGAAGTTTCCACACCAGGCTGCCTCCTCATCCTCTCCCTGCCTGTGCAGCTGGCATTGTGCTGGTGATCCCAGGCGGGTTGGTTGTCCCCAATGTCCTCACACCCAGCACCATTGCTGCTGGGCAGGATGGAGGGATTTTGTTTGGAAGCAGTGCAGGATGCCACATTTCTCCTTGATAGAGTTAAATAATGGCTTTTCTTTGATTTTCTTTCTTTCCTTCTCTTTTCATGAGGGGTTGTGATGCTTTTTTTGCTTTGGGTATTTATACACGCAGACAACACTGCCTGCTAGTGCTGGTCCCTATTTCAGGACAGAGCAGCTCCTTCCTTTGAGGTTGCCTTCACCTTTATTCTGTGATAAAATGAGCCCATCTTCACCCTGGTGTTACCTTTAGGGCTGTGAGTTAACTGAGTTAACAGCTCTGGTGTTTTTCTCTTGGTCATTTAGAGGTGCTCAAAGCCTTGGTGCTAAACAGCTAATCCAAGCTCCAGCTGCCCAGGACACATGTGGAAAGTGGGTGAAATATCCCTTTGTTTTTTGGACTTTTTTATAAAATAGTTTTTCCAAAGTGGAAGAAGCTCTCAAAACTGGTCTCTCTGCTTTGTTACTTAAGAAACCAAAAATCCATTGTTTCAAAAGGGTGAAGAGAAGAGGTAAAGGGCTGCAGCTGAATGTGCAAAGCAGTAAAATGCTGTGGGATCCTGGACTGTCGAGACTCATCACACCCCTGTGGCATCTTCTTGCCTTAGGGGAACACTCAATTTCATCTCAGTTAAACCAACGTGTGGTTTGGGGTGACGGCAGTGACACCCCAGGCAGATTCCTTGTATTTGATAATGTGCTGTTTCACCTCTGGTAGGAATGGGATGCTTTTCATCCAGCTCCAACATCATCTGTGCTATAGTGGTTGATGATTGATGTGATTTTGTCCCCCTAAATTCAGGGAAATCTCAGCAGAAGGGTGGAGCAGAGTAGGAAGCAGAAGCAAACACTTTCTCTCCCTCTTGGGGAAAGATCCTCCTCCTTCCCTATTAGAAGATTAACAATAATGAAATAATTCTTTTATATGACATATGGTCAGAATACACTTGCCTGTCTCAGGACTTTCCTCGTGTTTACTGGGAGTTTTTACAGGATGAGGGGGCTCACTTTTTTCTAGTTCACATCCCTGGAAGTACTCAAGGCCAGGCCAGACTGGGCTCTGAGCAACCTGGTCTCATGGAAGATGTCTCTGCCCACAGCAGGGAATTGGAATGAGAACATTTTTAAGGTCCCTTCCAGCCCAAACCATTCCATGCTTCAAGAAAATTGCATCCTTGCTGGGAGCGATGCTGTAACAATGTGTTGATGGGGAAGTGATCTAGGCACTTTGGCTTTCTCTCAATTAAACCTTACAACAGGTTTACCTGCTGGAATCAGGAGGATTTAAAATTAAAATGGAGACATTCAAATGAAGGTAGCACACAGAGTCTGATGGTGATGGAAAATGGCTGTGAAACATTAGGGATGGCAGACTGAAATCTCAGATAGTCAGAAGGCAAATGAAGAATAAAGATAAAAAGCTCCTTAGAGGTGTTTGCTTCAAAAAGAAAAAAATTAAAATAAAAATATTATGGAGGCAGATTGCTACTGATGCACACCTGAAAGATTTGGCAATTCAAAGAAAGAAAATGCTAAAAAACCAAATTAAAATTCCAGGTATTGTTTGAAAGGCAAGAGACTGCTGCCTTAGAAGTGCCATTGGCATGTGTGGCATGCTCCGAAATTGCTAGGGAGAGTATATTGGATTGGGGTGGGGAAGGGAGGGAGAGACTAATTATATATAATCTTAAAATGAATTAGGTGATATAAATGTAATGAAAGCAAATCCCGTTCCTGGAGAGACTTTTCAGTTTGCATTTTGATATCCTAGGGCAATGGCATGTTGCTCTCTGACAGACAACCATTTGATTTGGAAATATGTGAATAATTGGGAAGTGAAACCTCTTTGAATTTGTTCCTTTCCCCTCTAGCATTTGAAGGACTAATTATAGGACGAGATGCAGAATGCCCTGTGCGGGCATGGATGCAGCCAAGTTTCTACTTTGCTGGTTGCATGAGTCACCGTGCTGCATCCTGTGCTCTTTGATTGGTGTCCTTGCTTCAAAAATTATAGATTTATTTTACATACGGAGAGGTAAGTGTCTTACGCTCCATGTCATAAGACACTTCATTGCTGAAGACACCTGTGCCAAAAGAATGCTCAGCAGTCGCTGGTGGAGGCTGGGGATGGGCTGGGAGGTGCGGGTGGTTGGGTAGGAGTAAACACCGAAGTGGAAAGTGAGCGCCTGCAAGCTTCAGCATCTTGGCAAGGCTTGTGCTGCTGGCTCGACTGAGAGGCAGCGCCCTCTTTTAAGATGATTTTAAAATGGGTCTGAGGGTCCTTCTGTCTGCAGTTCTCTGCTTACCAACAGCCAGGTGCTGACCCTGTTCCGGGCAGCAGGTACCATCTCCCCACTGCCAGTCCCCTGGGTGGCACAAGCAAAATCAGTGTGACCAACCCGAACTCTGTGAGGACGAGAGAGGGTTAATCAGCTGCATGGCTGGTCTGAGGCACTTGGTCTCATTTATCATCTCTGCCTGTGCTCAGCCCCAGGATGGTGGGTGTGCCAGGGGAGTTAGGGCCAGCGTTGGGGCAGGAGACACCAAAAGTGTGAATAAAAATACTCCTCAGTCTGGAAAAAAAACAGGATTTCGCTCTCTGGGAGAGCTCACAGATCCTAAATAATACTGTACAAATGTATGAATGTCTTATATATGAAGTCCTCTACCACTGAAGGTGATATGCGTGATGGGAGCAAAACTGTTGCTGGGTTAGGCCATGTGGGGGAAGAGAGGGAAGCACTTACAGCAAGGTGATGGATAAAAAGCTCCCAGCCTGTGTGTGAGATCTGTAGTTCCCAAGCTGTGCTCAGCAGACCCGTTATAGTATCTTCCGTTAGGCTTTTGTCATTTAGTTAACATGGAAAGTTTGGGATCTTCTGACATGGATGAGTCAAATACTCCTGGTGGCTCATTCCTGACTCGGTGTATAACCTTGAGCTTGGAGCTGTGCCTCCTCCTCCGGCTCTCCCCACCTGTGATAACTGGGATGGTGACATTTGCTGCTCTTTGTAAAGCAGTGCTGGCATGGAGACCTGCAAAGTGGAATGGGGTAGGATGCAGGATGCGCCGCTCACTGTTCTGGCCGAGAGCCGACGCGTGAGGTTGCTCAAAATGCAGCACATCCTTTGTCTCACCATCTTTAGGCAATATGGTGTTTGGGAAGAATCTTAACACAGTGAGGACCAGATGTATGTTAAGCCCTTGGGGCCATATTGAAATGCAAATGGAAATGAAATAGTGCATTACTTCCAAGAGTGGTCTAAAGATGAAAACGCCGTGTTGGGAGACTGTGCATCGAAGGCGGATAGCTGGGTGTGAGTCCTGACAATGCTTTGTCCTGTTGGGAAACCTGCATGCAATGCAGTGTTGTATTTGGGGTTTTGAGATCATTGTTACACAGATTATATAAGCCTGGATGCATTTTTAGCTGGACTTTGTCTAAAGAATAAACATAGCCAGGGCTGTTTTCCAGTCATCAGCTAAACGGCCAGATCAAGGGCCTGAGTCAGCGATTCTGGCAAAACATTACTGACTGTCTTCAAAAATATTTCCTAACACTTTTTGCTTTTGAAAATGTAATCATGCATAAAGTGATGTACATTAGCTTTGCTTTGCAAATGATTCTGGTGCCTGGATTCTGTGTGTGTGTTGGCTCTGCTTCTCACTTGCTTGTATGGTGCTCTGCTTCCTACATTCATCCATGTACGCCTGAAACAGCAACCCAAAGATGGGACTCGTCCTCTTCCAGGAATAAAAGAGCTACATTACCTCCTTCTGCAAAACCAGGATTTATATTTTTGCTGCTTTAGGGATGTGTGGCTTGTATGAGCAAAACTAACCTGCGTATCCCACTAAAACAGCTGCTGCAAACAAAGGGCTCCAGCTATTGCTGCAGGGCTTGTAGGTGTGCCTTGGATTTTGATTCAATCTGCAGAATTACTTTTCAGTAGAAATACCAATACCCTTCATATTTCATGATAAGACAGCTAATCCACATTAGCTGTCCCATCTAGAAATTGTTCTTTCTATGGCAAGGAACACAAAATATTAATTTCTCACTATGCTGAGATGAAAGGGGGTTGTGAGATGCCAGCTTGGACCAAGCACTACGGTGACTTCTCCTTTCCACTTAGATTTTTCAAAACTGTGTAGTGACTTGTGGATACTTAATTTGAGACATTTTAAATATTTTTTGTTCTCTCAAGAATGAGGCACCTTTTCAAGATAGCTTAGGCTGCCTATCCTGCATGAAAATATTTACTCCCTTTGAAACTCTTGGCCCTTCCAGAATACAGCCAGGCAGGCACGTGGCTTCCTCTGCTTCAGTGTAAAGGTCACTTATGATGTGTTGTTAATGAATAATTACTACTGCATGCTTCCCTTTTTAAATGGCAGGGGCATCCTTGCTACATAAAACATTAAAAACTTGTTAAGATGGAAAATACCAGCAAAGAGACAAAAAGCCTGTGCAAAATTTCTGTCTATTGGGAAATGGTTGCAAGGGCAGCAGGGATGGACTCTGGCAGGAAGAGGGCTTTGTGTTCTTCTTTCAGCAGCTATTGGCTCCAAATGGCACTTCTGGGCTCAGGGCAGGTGTTCACAGGGATTGGGTTCCTCAAATCCTGACATGAAAAGAAATGCAGGCTGTCTGGATGGGTGGGAATGGAAATCAAGAGCAAAGTTGCAGCCAATAATGTACTGCATTTGGTTGGCCAGTAGCTGCTTGGGTCTTGCAACATTTGAATTATTTTTAAATGATGTTTTTAGGTTGAAGGCATGCAGTATAGGAACTGGACAATGGCCAGACTAGGTCAGAACAAAAGCCCACCCAGCCCAGTGGTCTGATCCCATCTTTTGCTGAAAGATGCCTGGGGAGGAAAGGCAGAACAAGAAAGTGCATGTGGTTCTTCTTAAAGCATTATGGGGAATCTTCTGAGAAGATTGTGATTCCCACATCACCTGCCCTTTGGGTGAGGAACTGCCTTCTGCAGGTGTGCTTTGAGCCTGAGTCTCAGCAGCTGTGATTTGTTCACCCATCATCACTTGTTTCACTCCTCAGCAGCTGCCTCACTCTTGCAAAGCAGGGGCCGTCGTAGAGATGGAGGAGGTTGATCAGCAGTTTTATTCCCCAGTTTTAATTCAGCATGGAGAAGAGTGCATCTCTTAGTGTTCACCAGAACTCCCAGGATATAGCTAGAACAGTAGGTTATGTTTTCCTGGGGTTGTTGTGCTAAAGACAGTGAATCCTGGACTGAAGTATTTATATTGAAATGCTTGAACTGTGACAAGATGCCCATGGAAAATGTGTACAAGCAGCATGGGTTGAGACTTTCCTACAGTCTTATCTTTGTTCCCAAAGAAAGATATAAAGGTGGAGGGATTCCTGCCTGTGCTGCTGCCTTGCCTGGGGCAGGTGTGTTCACCTGCTTGTTGGTGTGGAAGCAGATGGTCCTGCACCCTCCAAAAAGTTATCAAAAGCTTTGTTTGCTCTTCTCAGATGGCTGCAATGCCTTACCAAAGTTCAGGGAAATTGGCTGAAGAGCACTGGGATCCATGTGTTCAAACCTAGTGGGGAGATTAGTGGTTTTATTGCTCAACTGGCTGCTGTCACTGTGAAGCTTTTCACATTGCCTTGGAACTTTTTATTTTCTTTAGTGAAGAATGGAATTTACTGGTCGCATGTCTTACATTTCTTTTCCTGCTGATTAGCAGGAGTGCACAGTAATGCCACATAAAGTACCTTTTTATTAGAGAGGTGGGACTAGTTTGCATGCCTGTGTCCCCAGGTAAACCTGAGCAGGGGGAGGCAGTGAGAAGATGTGTTCAGGGTTGTAGTTTGCTCATCCCTCTGTAGCTGCCGCTCCTCTGTGTGTATGTTCCTGCAGACACCTCTCCCATCTTCCAACTCAAGCACATGGACCAAAACAAGTGATGATTGCATCTTGCTGATGAAGCTCTTGAGGCGAAAGGAGAGAGTTTAGCTGCAGCTTAAAATGGTCATGTTATAGGTTATGGAGGAGCATTTGAAAGATTTGGGTTGGAAGGGACCTTTAAAGATCCTTTTGTTCCAACCCCCGTGCCACGGGCAGGGACACTTTCCATTGACCAGGTTGCTCCAAACCCCATCCAAAGTGGTCTTCAACACCTTCGGGGATGGGGCATCCACATTTTCTCTGGGCAACCTGTTCCAGTGCCTCACCACCCACATAGGAAAGAATTTCTTCCTAATCTAAACTTATCCTCTTTCAGTTTAAAACTATTTCTCCTTGTCCTATCACTACAGGCCTTGGTAAGAAGTCTTCTTCCACCTTTCTGGTAAACCTCCTTTGTGTATTGAAAGGTTGCAGTAAGATCTCTCTGGAGCCTTCTCTTGGCTTGGATTCTTATTGTATTTCCAGTGATAAATCCCTCTAAATACTTGTGGTGTCTCTGAAAGTGCCCATACTAGGGCATCCCCAACTCCTTATTCTCCTGCATCAGCATCTAATTATGTGGGAGCAGCATCAGAGATGGTGCTAGCAGACATCCCCACCTATCCAAGGTCAGGAAATTGTGAGTACTGTGCTGAATCTTAGAATATTACTTTATGCTTTTTTACGTAATATTGGAGCCTGGTCACCATGGGAACAGGCATCTAAATAGAAAGTGGGACTGGAAGGGAATGTACCCAGTTTCTGGGGTGGAGCTGTTGAGCTCATGCCATCCAGAAAGCTTAGATGTGGATGGAGGGTAAGATCTTTCACTCCATGTGCGCAGTGTGCTCCAAAGTGTTTCTGTCTTCCTATGGTGTGAGAAAACCGGGAAGTAAAAGACCTATCCCAGAGCACACAGTTATTTTATTGCTTCCCACCTGAGAAACAGGCAGGATTTCAACTTCCTGGGACAATCTGCTCAAAACCATTTTTATTTCAAAGCGGGATCTGGATGCTGGTGAATGCATGTAATCAAAATGAATGCTAATAGGTGACTTTATTTCCCCCCATGCCCCTTTACATAAAATCTCTTCAGCATCTCTTTTATAACTTGTCTTTAGAGAATCACTGCAGTTATCCAGCCATTTCTTCCGTGCCTTTCATTATTGTAACAGAAACAATCACTGGAAATTGCATGATGGTATTGGGTTGTGCTACATTCCTTCCTCAGGTCGTTTGACAGCAGCTTTTTTCAATAGACTCAAAGGAGAAAGGTACATTTCTGTAAACATGAGACAAGTCCTAGATGTGCTGTAGCCACTTGGGAGAAAATTCCATTGTAAAAGAGATTCTTAAAATTGCTCATGTGGGATTTGCCATTAAGAGCATAAAGACTGGAGAAATGGACTTCTGATTTGGCTGGCAACTTGCTTCTCATCCTCAAAGAATTTTAGGAATGTCTTTACTTCCTTTTGGAGGGCTTAAGGCTAGTTTGTGATTGCAAGGGCCAGAGAGTTGCTTTTTTCCTGCCTCCCTTCTCTTTCAGGCTAGGTTCTGTTGGCTTGTTAACTCTTGAAATACCAGCGTAAGCAGGGAAAGAGCTTTTTAGAAGTCAGTGGTTTCTTCTGCAAACCTTGAACGACCTGAAGGTCTAGAGTGTAAGGCAAAAGGTGTCCCTTGCACCAAGGAGTTACCAAGTATTTTCACATGTACTGGTGTGGGCTGGATGAAGGAATCTCTGCTTGGGATGTGGCAATGGATGCTTGTCCTTCATCAGTGTAAGACTTGTGCTCATGCTTTCTTTTGCACTGCACTTCCATCATGTTCTTACCCTTTGAGTTGAAACGCCCCAGGGTATCAGACCATCGGTGATTGCTTATGTGCTGGGGGGAATGCAGGTCAGGCTGGCAGCTAAAATGTGCATGTTTTATTCTCCAGAACATGGAGAAATATGGAGATTTTGTCAGAGTGTATTTTGTATATTACATGAATGGTCTTTGCCCAAAAGGTCTTGATTCCCCATCAACACAGCGAACTCTCGAGCTCTGCTGCAGCTCAGAGGTCTGTGCAAAGAGCTGTGCAAGCATCCCCTGCATGGTCCTGCATCATTTCTTGTCACTGAAGCCCTTGGTTCCTCTGAAGCAGAAGTTTGGTTTTTTCAGGTGAATAAAGAAGAGACACCAGTTGGCACCTGCCAACAATCATCATGCAGGAAATGAGGTTTGAAAATCTGTAAGATTTTCTCTCTGTCACTGCCTCCCCTTCAACTGGCTGGCAAGGAGAAGCTATGATGTAGCAGAAAGGTAATCTTAGCAACCTGATTTCTAGGTAGAGAGAATCTTCTTCCACTGAGAGAATTTTCAAATTAATTCTTCCCTGAGTTTCCCACTTGCTCATGTAATCTGCTGATTAAGTGAGTCATCTCTATGGTGTATTTGAATTCTGGTCAGTGATGGAGTTTAAAACAGTGATTTTTGAACCAGTTCCATGGTTTAGAGTGGTTGTGTTTTTTTATTGCCTTTCTTCCTCCATCCTGCTGAGAAAACTGCTCAACTCCAAGCTTTGATTATTCAAGCAGAAGAGGGTGACAGGAACACAAACAAGCGTCGTTTAATTCTTGGGACACGTTTTCCTGATGCTTGACCTTTTGGACTTCCCACATCTTCTTGTCCATTTACATGCATTACAGTTTTTCCAATTACCAGTGAATTAAATTTGGAATTGTGGTATTTGGAAATGTCAAGCAGAATCAATAGAAAAGCACTTGGGGCCCAATCTTAGTAGACTCAGCACATTTTAAAGCATATTTGAAATGTCCCTGCTGATAAATCTCGGAGGACCCCGTGTAGATTATGAATTGAGGTGCTGCTGTTCAGGTACTGAAGCTCTCTGTGGCTTGCCAGGTGTGCTGTGCTGTGTTGGACACACATCACTCTCTCCCTGGAGAAGACCTTAAAAATCAGGAGCTCTGAAAAGCATTTCTGCTGGTGGCAGTGGCATGGGATGATGAGGACAGTGGGATGGAGCTGATGCATGTGAAAGAGCTGGGAAAGGCACCACCACATGATTATTGCTGTTCCTTAAACCTCTGCACTCCACAAGGAGATGCTCCCACACCCTCGTTCCTTTGCCTGGCAGGAAATTCATTTTTTAGGCTTGCTTTGAAAGCTTTTCAAAACTTCGCTGTGTGTGGGGAAAATATTTACGAACGTACGTGATTTCGCTTCCTCCCCCCATGCTCTTTGGAGACCCCATGCTGGCTCCCGAGGAGAATGGGAAAGAACAAATGATTGTGTTCTAAATGTCATTTCAGAACTTGCTGCATATTTTACTTAGTGATTTGTGGCATCTGGTCAAGACTTGCCCTCTATTTGATTTTCAGAAGTGCAGTTGGAAATACCTTAATCTTGCAATTAAGCTCTAATATGTTCCGTTACGGAGGTTGCAAATTTTGGCTGCTGAGACACCTTCTTGGTAGCTTGTGTGCTGAGTGCTCAGCCCACAAGGGGCCATTTTTCATGCCAAAGAGTAGTCACTGCTGTTACAAGCCAAATAAATGGCCTGCTTAATGCTTTTATAAATGCACACCTCAAATTCAATGGAAACAAAAAAAAAATCTTGATAACTATATGCCTGTTAGGAAGCTTGTGGTCTGGGGGAGAAAGCACAACTTCTCCTTTATGGAATTCCTCTGTGGAGCAAGTGATTTTCTTGGTGTGGCAGTGTAAAGGAAGCCTGGAGGTGTCTTCTAGTGAACTGGGGGCATGGAGGAGCATCATTTCAGAGATGCTGCCTGAGGTGGCATCCCTGGGGATGGTCACACACAGACAGGCAGCAGCTCAGCAGCTCTGGAAGTTTGGATGAGCAATCTGCAGCTTCTCATGCTCTCCTCCACCCCGCACCATGCGCAGGCAGGCGGGAGGCAGCAGTGCCCTTTTTGGATCTGTGACTTTGTGTTTGTTGGGGCTGGCTTGATTCCGATTCCATTCTCTTGGGTGTAGCTGAGGAGTGTGTATCTGTGCAAAAAAAAAAAAAAAAAAAAAANAGAAATTAGGCCTTTTTGAGGTGTTATTACTAATCTGGTTTGAGCTCTGCTGTCCAAATTGCCTCGTTTGTGACCCAAAGTGCATTTAAACATGAACTGCAGAAGCACCATAGCATTAAATGCTTTTGATTGATCTCCCTGATGGTTTTATGAAAGAACTAAAATCTTTTTGGGGGAGACAGATACAGTTAGTGATGTGAAGGGAGAGATGTAATTACATTTTTGGCTTTGTCCTTAACTGAAATGATACAAAATAGGATTTTTCTAATGGATAACTAAAATGATCTCTTCTTTAAATAAAATATAGAAATGACCCTCTGAGTTCAAGTCAAAAATGCTCTGCTTCCAAAAATTGATTAACTGCTGGCAATGTTTCTGTCCTGCCGCACACCAGGCCAGCCGGTGACCTGGCCAAACCTCCTTGGATCGCTCTGCCTGTCCAGAGGAATGATTGACTAAACCTTTTCCTGAGAGATCCTCCCCTTTGGGCCAAGAGATTAATCTCATCTGCTCTGTGTGCGTGTATGTGTGTGTGTACACTCAGTATTTCACTCAACTGAGTATTGCTGTCATCTCACTTGGCTCTGCAGGCATCTGCCTGGTTTTGTGGACTTGTGAGGAGCTGGGAAGCTCCATGTCCTTCTCCATGTCCTTTTCCTACCCACCCTCTTTGACTTAAAATACTAAGGAAATTATTCAGAAGAATTAAACCTTTACCGCGTCCTTTCCCCAAGCTGGTAGTAATAACACCCAAAACACAATCCTTGTATTTTACAAAACAGGTTTTGCTGTCAGGTTGCAGGAAAATTCTAATAAAGATCTAATTCTTTGGAATAATTTCCTTGTTATCGTTTACTGACTTAAACCCAAGTTAAAAAAGAGATATATGGCGNCACAGATGTCCGTGGAAGCTGTGAAGTGTGAGTCATGGTGTGAATATAGAAGCCCTGAGTTGTCATCCCTGGTGAGCAGGGAGGATGTATTTCTTAATATTAAAGTTCCTTTTTAATTTTAAAAGAAAATGACTTAAAGCCTCCTGTCCTTTTGAGAGTGGTTGTCAATGGCATCATTGCAGGTTACCATGGCAATATATGCTGAGATAATAGATTAACAGCCATTGATTGACTCGAAAACTTGGAGCTCTTTTACTGTGGGATAAGCCAAATCTATTGACAGAAAACAAAATTCCAAGTAATATCTTCCCTCAGCATTACACCTTTGCTTTCTCGGTGTTGCCTGCGCCCAGATTTAGCTGATCTGACTTAAGAACCAAAACATTTTGCAATAGTAGATGCTTCTAATTAGCCATCCAGCTGGTTGGATGGGGCATCTCTGCCTGGGCAAACACTGGCCACTGAGGTCCCCAAAGGTGGGGTGAAGTTTTGGCCTCAGAAAGAGGCTCTGCAGAGTCACAGGGGCTTGTTTCTGCTCTGTTGTTTAAAGACTTTTGTGAAAGAACAGGGGACAAAAGCAACAAGTCTTCAAATCCTTGTGTACAGTTATGTGCTTAACCACAGATGTCATCACGAGTTTGATGTTTTGCCTAAAAATGTATTTAGCCCCTATTATTTAAGTACAGCAGGAATGAAATCACCCCGCTTGGGGAATAAGTGCTGGAGCAAGGCTTAGGAATCGCACATTTGTTTTGTAGAGATGCAACTGGGTGGTCTCTCCAGAGCAAGATTTTCCAAACATTCCCAGTTGCAAGCCTTCATCTGGCTTGATTTTGATTTTCTAGCAACAACTATTTGAAATTCTTTAATTTGCAGTCGTGCACGTGATTTCTGGGCAGGTGTCTGGGAGAGGGAGAGCTGGGAGGCAGCAGCCCTCTTTCCCTGCCTTTCCCTCCCCACCAGTGCCTCCAAGAGGGCTCTGCAAATGCTTAGATTGTGGTCCCCCACGGAAGGGCGTGCCAAAATGCAGCTGTGGGTTTGGAGGCAGCTGGTTTAGCACCCTCTGGGAAAGAGGGCGAAGTGGCTCATCCCAGCAGATGCTGCACTGCAAGGTGAGCACCCAGCAGCCTCTGATTTCCCAGCTCTGCTCACCCCTGCCACGGTTTGAGGGAGAGATCTTGAAAGCAAACCCAAACCTCAAACAAAGGGCCCGACTTCCATAATCACACTTGCAAGAATGCATCCGCAGTTGCTTAATTGCTACATGCAATTACCCTCCAAATTAGAGGGCAATTACCCCAATTCAGTGTACAATCTCTGCCGTTTTATATTATAAAATTACATGTACAAATAGCTATATAGGGGCATAACGAAGTGTTTGCAAATAACTTCAGCTGCATACACTGTTTCATATATAAAGCCCGGTGGTTTTGACAGTCAGGCAAACAGACTGTCTGGTAAATCACTCAGTGTTTATGCAGACTATTTTGACACATCCCATCTTTTCGTATATACTTTCATTTTAGGTTTTCAAAAGGGGACAGGCAGAGATAAAGAGCTGAGATTTATAGCAGCCTCCAGCCTTGGGGAAGATATTCCCTATGTATCTAATTATGAGTTAGGAGCCCAGCAGCTGCTAACACCTAGACCTGGAGTTGCTACACTGGATCTTGGCTATAATTTAGAAGCTCTTGGATAATGATACAGCCTCAGTGATCTGTCAGCGACTCCAAATTAGGAGAGCAGGGTTTAGTCTCAGATCAGCAGCAAGGTCCCATGTCTCAGCAAGCTGAAGTCCTTCAGTTCACGAGGATCTTTTTTTAATGAGCTCCCTCTGTGCCTTGCAACTCCCAAGTAGAGGCGAGAGGTCTTTCCATGTCGCATGGTGCTTCGACTGCTCTTCCCATCATTATGTGCCTTCGATGGGTGCTGGGGGTCTTGCTTGGCAAAAACCTAGAGATGCTTCAGTCATTTGGAGCACAAAATTGACCCAGGGGAATCAGCATAATGACAGCTCCTCAGGACTGAGGTTAAAAAGTTGATTTCCACCCCAAAAATGGGTGACGGTGGGTAGCCTCCCTCTGCCTTCATGATGCATGGGAGTTATTTGGGCTTGGTATTTTGTGTAAAGGTATTTCTGTGCGGCTTTTGTTTGAGGACAAGCCACACTGCATCATCCCCGAAGCGCTGGGTGGATGCAGTGGGATACCAGAAACCCATCTGCTCCTGCAAAGCCCGATTCTTCCTTAGACTTTGATTTCAAACAGGACTTCAGGCTTTATTGCTTAAATGACTATTTGTGGATTGTGGTATTAAAACGCTGGTTGTTTTTGCCTGGCTGCTGACACGAGGCTCTTTTCCATGGAGAGGGCTGGGGCTGATAGTGGGATGCAGTGCTGGGGATGCTGTGCTCCTGCCCCATGTCCACGCTCCTGCCCCATGTCCATGCTTCTGCTTTGCAACTTTTTTCCCCAGATTTTGCATTTTGGCTGGTGGAATAGGCTTAAGCAGGAGAGGAATGGGAGCCAAATGAATGAGACCAGGTTCCAACAGTGATCTTCAAACACTTGCTTAGCAAAGGTTTTATGTCTCATTGCACCCAAGTCCCATTGATTTTCTGCCAAAAGCCAAGCAGTTCTCTGGGATGTTTATTTTCCATCCTGCATGAGCAGGATGTTACCAGGCAGTGCCACCAAATGAAGGAGCTCAGGAGCTTTCCTGCTTACCAAGGCTGCTACGAGGGAGATGACAAGAGCATTGCGAGGAGGGGGAGAGCAGGACTGTGGGGACAGAGCCCCTTTAGTCTGTCTCAGGCTGTGGTTTGTAACTGCACTGAAAGACTTTTGTTTCAGGAAAGTTTCTTTTGGCCAAAATTGGTGGTGTCCCTCCTGTCAGATGCTCAGGTTTGGTACAACACTTCTCTTGAGCCAGGTTGTACTGCTGGGGGCACAGGGGAGCCCAGTCAAGTCCTTGTTGTGCTGATGCATCAGCTGTGTGGAAGGACACAAGCTTTTCCTGCACATATTTTGGGGAATACCCTCTGATTCTTCTCGCAGCTTGAAATGAGAAGCAGGACATGGTTATCCATGCCTCTGTCACTTGGCAGAATAGTTTGGGCTGGCAGGGATCTTTAAAGGGCATTTAGTCCAACTCCCCTGCAGTGAGCAGGGACATCTTCAACTACATCAAGTTGCTCAGAGCTCTGTCCAACCTGACCATAAATGTTTCCAGAGATGAGGTATCTACCACCTCCCTGGGCAACCTGTTCCAGTGTTTTATCACCCTCATTGGGAAAAATATTTCTTCCTTGTATCAAACCTAAATACTTTTTTAATTTAAAACCATTACCCAATGTCCAGTTCAGTGTGTTTTACAGACGTACAGTGGCCTTGGGGGGTATCCATTGCCCAGGGTGGGAAGAGGAGGCAGGAAAAACTACATGGCTCCCTGGGGATGCAGGAGCAAAGCTCAGATTTCCTTCTCTTAGTCACCACCTTTCTCCCTCAAAGGGACAAGCCCCTGTTTTGACTCCCCCTCCCTCTGTTCAGTGAGGGTTTTACCACAGAGAGTGCAGAACAGGCAGTTAGCTGCAAACTTTGGTCTCTGCATGATCCATTACAGAGCAAGGTGTGAGTGTTTCTTGATGAGCTAAAGCAGCAGGTAAATTAATACCCAGACCTGGAGCCGTGCCCCTTCCTGCTGAGACCATCTTGGGTACAAACAGAAGGGTTTCTTGCAGTCGTGAGCACCCAGCGGGGTGAGGATCCTACCAAATGGCTTTTAAAGAGATCTGAAAGCAGATAACAAACACGCAGGTTTTTAAAGTGTCTTCTTAATGCAAGCATCCTTAGGAGCTGTTATAAAGAAAAAGCATACATCTATTTAGTCATCCAAAACTTTATGCACGCTTTTATTCAAATCATCTAAACTTTGACAGCGGGGGGAAAACTGGGAAAGGCCTTTTTCTTGGCGTGGTTGCTGTTTGCAGAGTTGGGTTTGCGTGTTTGCAAGCAGCTCTTAGTCTTCAGCTGAAACTTGTTCCAGAAAAGACAACTGTCTTGGGGGAAGGGAGCCTGGGCTCAACACAGGATTTAGCAGCCTCGGTTTGCTGGTCTCAGATCCGATAGAGCTCCTGCTTCACATCTTTTCAACATTCCCTTTCCAAAGCACAGTGGAAATATCAAGTCTCACCGCAGCTCTGTGCATTGCACTGACCGTCGTTGCAGGTGGAGAAAACACAGCCTACGCAACACTGCTTGGGGTTGCAGACGGTGGTGGTTGAGCTAGGATTAGATTTTGGGGCTGCTTTCCAGTGAAATGGTTCATTGAACCTGCCAGCTTTCTGGGAGGTGGAGCTGGGGAGGGAGAGGAAATGTCTGTCTTGGTCGAAAGCGATATTCAGTTTGGGATGATGAAAATGATATCAAAAAGTGTATTTCCAGGAGTCGTGCAGAAGGTGATAAGTGAGGATTAGGTGTCAGGTACCAGCTGGTAGCTGTGTTACAATGGTAGACTTGTTACAATGAAGGTGCATTTTACAATGAGGGTGGTGAAACTCTGGCCCAGGTTGTCCAGAGAGGAGCTGGCTCTAGAAGTATTCAAGGTCAGGTTGGACTCTGAGCAACCTGGTCTAGTTGAAGATGTCCCTGCTCATTGTAGGGATATTGGACTAGATGACCTTTAAAGGTCCTTTCCAACCCAAACCATTCTATGATTCTCTGAAGTTAAGATATTTGTTCTTTCCTTTATAAGTAAAAAAAAAATTGCCTTCCACCCCCACACACAAGAAAAAGATCTTTTGCTTTCCTGCTGATTTAACCAGTATTTAGCAAAAATGCTTAATCTGCCCTAAAAATGCACGGTGTAAGTGACAAGAGAACAAATATCAAGGCTTTAACAAGGAGTGTCAATATTGACATTGTTCTGTGTTGAGGGATATTGGTAGGTTGTTTTCATTATTGTAAGCAACTTGTCAGAGGAAAACTCTGATGGAGCTTTGCAAGCGCTGATAAAAGCTGCAGGTGCTATTGAAATTGAGCTCTCGTTTGTGTGTGCTTTGAATATAATTTCCAGTTTCAGAAGTCAGCTTTATGACATTCTCATACCCCTACTTCCTTGCAGTCTCTCCCATGGTGCAGATCAAGCAGTCTTCCTAAAGAGAGTAAGGAAGGATTGAACACCTCTTCAGCCTGCAAAGAGATCTTCTTAGTGGGATGAGTTTGCTCTGTGCCATGAAAATTACTCACTGCTGAGTCCAGGTGTTGAGATTGGGAGCAGGTTGGACACATCACCCCCAGCTTATTCAGAACTGTGGTTTTCCAGCTAGAAACCTAATTCTAGCCTTCACAGAGATCTGGCTATTCTGGGAGCACAGCACTTTTGTTTTACCATCTTGCGGGACCTATTTGTGTTTTCTACCCAGTTGTCAACACATTTTATTGAGATACCTACGTTTTCCATGATTGCAATCCATCAAAATAATGGCCAGGCCTGACCTTGCCTTAGGTTGGGTAATCCCAAAGAGAGATGGCTGCAGGGCATTTCAGGATTTACAGAATCATCAGCTTCATGGTACCTTTTGTGTCTGTCTGCTTACAAGATGTGTGTTTGTTTCATTCTTCATTTTGTTTTAAAGTAATCCTCAAAATTTCACAAAGCAGAGTATTTCCAGATGAAGAGAGGATTTTTAAGGTTTAGGACAAAGGAGGTCACCTGCAGATATCAGTGTTCCCTTCCTTGACTCTGGTTTTAATGGATGTGTCTGCAATTGTATTTCAGTTCTCCCACATGGTGGCTATGGGGGAATTGTTTCCCTGGGGACAGTAGGGGCTCCACAGTCCTTTGGTACAAGGTTCTAAAGCAGGAAAGACCCACAGGCTATGGAGACTCCTTTGTTTGTGGTGGCCAAGAATCCATTTGGGGTGGCCAGTCTTGTTTGGGGAAGAGAGTTTGTTGCTGAAGGTCTTGTTTCAGTGGAGAGGCACTGTGAGCTGTGTCAACTGCAGCTAAAAACATGGCATTTATCATACGGAGACTTACCCAAATAAGCCTGAACCGGGTTCTAAGTGAGGAATGGCCACTGGTCTGGCCTTCCTCTGCAGGATGAATATTATCTGTTCTCAGTTACATCCTACCCACGGAAGAAACTGTATTTTTAGGTGATGTTTCCCAGAGTTGTGGTGGAGAGGGAGAGTAACTCCACTGCATGACATCCCAGCAAGCATCAAGTAGCCCCCTGGGAGGTTGTCTTTCCTAATCAGGGTTTCTGTGGTTAGACATTACTGGCTATGCGTTGCCTTGTGCATCCCCTTTTTTAGGGTCCTAAGGTTGAAGAACTGTCCAGAGGAGATCTGGAAAGGTCTCAGCTGGCCTCTTGACTTCACCATGAGCTCCTGTGTGACCTTAGGCAAACCTGAGTTCTCCATCCCCCACCTCACCCCAGAGGAGAGAAATAATCTCCACACTGTGCTGAAGCTCACACTGCTGAGCTGCTCAGCTCCCATGGAATCACATGTATGCATCACCTAAAATACAGCGATGTGGAGATAGGTTTCCCAAGATTTATTTCTGATTTTACTTGAATGTTCTTGGGGCTTGATTCCTTTTCCAGGACCAGGCCATGGGGAGGCTGAGACAAGGGAGTGCATCTACTACAATGCCAACTGGGAGCTGGAGAAGACCAACCAGAGCGGCGTGGAGCGCTGCGAGGGGGAGAAGGACAAGCGGCTCCACTGCTACGCCTCCTGGAGAAACAACTCGGGCTCCATCGAGCTGGTGAAGAAAGGCTGCTGGTTAGATGACTTCAACTGCTATGACAGGTAATAGCCCAACTGGTTTATCTAAATACAGGTTTAATCGATCCTCTAAGTGTAAAGGCTTGTGATTTTTTTGCAAAGAGGAAAAGAAGGCAAGTCCAAGTTAATTGGCAAAATCATCCCCTGTAATTACTTCTGTTGCTAATGCAGCTCTCAGAATTGTCACTTACCTGCTTTGCCTTTCTAAACAGAAGCTGCAAAAGGCACTTTTAGGGGTTTTGTGTTGTGTTTTGGTTTTTTTTATACCTAGAAAAGCTTTGATAATTCGGGCATTCATTGACAAACCTGTCCTGTACCATCAAATGAAGAGCAATATGTTCTTCCAGGAGCATTTGGTGATAGAAGTGAAAACTTGGAATCATTTGGAGCTGTCTAGAAAAGCACAGATATCTGGGGGTGGTTAGGTGTTGAGATATTCTGGCGTTTGTGATGTGGCAAAAAGTTCCACCGTTCTTTGGCTGAGTAAAGAGAAGGGCCAGGAGAAAGAGTAGGGTAGCAAAAGCAGCATGAGTTTGTGCGGCACTGCCTATAGAGAGCTGAAAAGGAGCAAGGTTTTGTAGTACGAAGGCTCCAGCCTCATTAAATAGCTGGGAAAATTAACTAGTCTTTTCTCACTTCCCTTGATGCAATTCTACAGAGGGGGAAAGAATTACAGCTAAACAAAACAGCCCTATGAAGTTTCGCAGTTGAAAAGGACAATGTTCAGCAGCTCTAAGCTCAGGGTTTTTGTTAAAAAAACCCCAAACCAATGATCAACAAACCAAGCCAAGCCCAGCCCTTTCGATAAGGATTAGCAACATAAAATTCAAGGATTTGCCTCCATACAACACCGGTGTAGGTTGATCTCACCTTCGTGCAATTCTCAGCTGTGCATGTTTGTAGCTTCTCATTCCGAAAGTTTTAGGAACATCAGGCGCTAAGCTGTGGGGTTAAGCTGGGACGAGATTTGTCCAATGGCTGCAGCTCTTTCTCCCTTTGGTGCTGTACACTTCCCCTGCTTTTGTGCCTGCTGTCTTGGCTTATCTCAGCTGTGAGTTGTTCCTCATCTTTGTTCTATTTTTAGCTCCAGGGTTACTTTCCTACCACACCTACTCCCTTGCCAATTGAGTAGCCAGGCTCTATATATAGTTAAATTTTTGTTCTTTCCCAATAAATCAATCCTCCTTGGCCCATTAGTCATCTTAATGCCGATTCTTCTGAGAACAGAAGGTCACTGTAGTTTCCTACTTCCAAGCAGAAGTGTTTACTGTAAACAGATTTCTCCTTTCAGTGCCTGCTCTCATATCCAGTGACACTTGTATTGTCACTGAGTGTCTCTGTAGGGATGTAGTGGTTCTTAAACTTTGTTAAAATGTGTTGCTCTGTTACAATGGTAAAAAGTTTCCAGGGCTCCTCACCAGCCTTTTGCAGCCGTAGAATTGAGCATCCAGTATCCCACAGCCTGACTTATCAAAGCCACAAATTCCAGGGCAAAGCTAAAAGACCTTCTGAGAATTAAAAAACAGTACAAGTATCAAAAGCAACATTTGAAATAAAGGTTAACTTTAATTATATAAAGGAATAAAGCCTCTTTAAATGCAGTCCTTTTCATTTTTTCTCTTCCCTTGAGTGCCCTTGGCAGACTTTCATGCAGGCAGCATTGCATCCCAAGGTGGCAAAAAAGGCTAAAAAGATGATTTTTCGATCATCAGCTCTGTGCTGACGCCCTTTGTGTCTCTGGCACCTTTGGATGCCGAGTTTCTGGGAGCAGCCTTGGCAAATGCACCTGTATTCTGTCTCCCTGGATGCAGGGCACGGTCCTGCCCTGCTGGCTGCTGCTGCTGCTCTTGGAGCACAGGCGGCACGTGCTGGGATGTGCCGAGTGCTGCCTCCTTTGTCGCTGCAATATGGAAAAATTTCGGAGTGCAAGGGTTGGGACGTTGAGGGTGACGGCTCCTTACTCTGTTCTTTATCTTGAGAAAACAAGAACGTGGCAAATGTACATTTAAGGTTATAGGAAAAAGGTAGTGTTTAAAAATCGACTTGTGTGTGCTCGTTTATTTACACAGCCCTGCCGGAGAGGTCATGTTCACATTCCCCCGCAGAGCACGTGAACCGCTCCGAAACGTGCCCTCACTGCCACAGAAAAGTGTGTCATTCTCTCCCACTGAATCATTTGTAATATTTGCTGAGTGTAACATGTCACACATACCTGGATGGCTTCACTCAGAGACAGGGCTAATAAATTGCAGATGTGGAGCAGGCTGTTTTCACTCATTAGCTTGATTTCTTAACCAACAGATTTAGCAAAGGATGTGTTTTCTATTGAAGGCTCCACCAGTGATGCTGTTAAATCCAAAGGGCTTGTTATCTGATTTCACAAAAAAGCATCTGGAAACCTTGTTTAACTTGTTGAAACATCTTTGTTCATTTGAGTAAGTCAAATGGCCACTTTTTAGCTTTGAAGTTTAAAAAAATGAGAGCCTGAAAAATAAACCAAGTGCTTCCCAGCTGAGACCTTGGAGGAGACAGTTTGGCTGTAGCCAGTTTTTTCCCTCAAAGGGAATAAAGCACTGAAAACTACCCAGTGCTAGGATTGAAGGGAGCCCTTTCCATTCTTCTCGTGGCAGTATGTCAGTGCTACCACAGAAAGGGAGGCTTGGCTTGGGTTCAGAAATGAGTAATAATGTCAAACGCCTATGATTGTTTTGCTACTTCCTCCAAGTGGTCGAGGGAAGGAAGTTATGCATATAATTTAGCTGGGCTTCAGGAAATAGTTTGATACAGTTCTCTGTGGAGGGCAGCTCTGCAAGCATAATAACTAAAGCAGAGTGTAGCATAGCTAAAGGTGGCAGGGAAGGGAAGCAACATTTAAGAAGCAGAAAGAAATGACAGCTAGAGTACTGCAAAAATCACTGCACATCTCTTTTGGCATTGATCTGTGGGGAGAGGGAGGATGTGTGGAAGTGGATTTGGTCTGATCCGTGGAAGTCCCCTAAGGCCTTGCACAATGTGGAAGGAAATCTCAGTGCTGGGAAGGCTGTAGCAGTACCTGGATAAGAGGCTAAGGCAGAAAATGAGAGCTGCAACCCGATTTTCTTAAAGGTTTTTGTGCAGAAATAAGCTTTTTATGGAGGAGATGACAATTGAAAATTAAACTTGAAAACCCCAGAAACAAAATGAGAATCATAGGACCCTAGAATGGCTAGGGTTGGAAGGGACTTTTAAATATCATCTAGTTCCAACCCCCTGCCATGGGAAGGGATACATTCCACAGGACCAAGGATGATCCAAGCCCCATCCAACCTAACCTTGGAACACTTCCAGGGATGGAGCACCCACAGCTTCTCTGGGCAACCTGTTCCAGTGCCTCACCACCCTCACAGTAAAGAGTTTGTACTGAATATCCAACCTAAACCTGCCCTCTTTCAGTTTAAAGCCATTACCTTGAACTATCACTACATGCCCTCAGAGCTGCAGTGTCCTCCTGCTGCAGCAGGGCTGTTGCTGCTGCTGTCTGGTGCCCTTCGAGTGCGCAGAGCTGGTGATGCTCAAGGCTGTGGGAGCAGCCTTAGCTCAGCCCTCGTCATGTGTGCTTTATGACACAATCTTTAGTTGCATGATCAAATGCTTCTCTGCCCTGGCAGCGTTCATATGGGCTGTGGGAAAGTCACTGTTCGGGGACTGAGGCGTCTCTCTGTCGTTTTTCTCCTTCTCGTTCTGTTAGCAGCGGCGGCTGTTATTTATTACTCACCATCTAATGCCCTCAGTACATATGGAAGCATTTGTTTCCTTTACAGTGTTTTCAAGGGTCTTTGCTATCCACTGGGGGTATTTGAGTGCCAAGTTGTTTTCTGTAAGTGGAGGCTGCTGATCTGTGTGGCACAGCCGCAGGAGAAGGTGTGTGGAGAAGACAATTTGGGGCAGGGTGGCTCCCGAGGACAAGAGGCAGGAGTTGGCTGATGTTGTTTTTCTCTCTCTTTCATTCCGTGTCTGTCCCTCCCTGGCACAGGCAGGAGTGCGTAGCCACAGAAGAAAACCCTCAGGTGTTTTTCTGCTGCTGCGAGGGCAACTATTGCAATGAGAAATTTACCCATTTGCCTGAAGTCACCGGCCCAGAAGGTGAGTGACTGGGAGGACGGGGAGTTGGGGTCTCTTCCTCTGGACCCAGTTTCCAATGACTTTCATAGAAACACAGAATGTCCTGAGTTGGGAGGGACTCACAAGGGTCATCAAGTCTAACTCCTGGCCCTGCACAGGAAACCCCCAGAATTCACACCATGTGCCTGGGAGTGTTGTCCAAATGCTCCTTGAGCTCTGAGCTTGGTGCTGTGACCACTTCCCTGGGCTGAGTATTCCAGTGCCCAACCACCCTCCGGCTGAAGAACCTTTTCCTAATATTTGTCCTAAACCTCCTCTGATTCAGCTTCATGCCAACATTGAGTTGTTGGATGTTTTGGTTGCAAAGTCAGAAATCCTTTTGCTACAGTTCTTTAAGAATAGTTTTTTAAGGTTGCTTCACTCCATGGCTAAAGCTGTACCAACAATTTGGAAACCATCAGTAAGGGTCAGGTTTTCTTTATAGTGGACAGTTCACAGTGGGATGTTACAAAACAAAATCCCACACGAGGGAAAGAGAGCAGAGTGATTTATACAGCATGGATTGAGCCTCAAAATCTTAAAAGGTGTTTGACACCGTCCTCATTAATTTCATAAGTCACAAGTCTCCAGATACCTTCTGGGATTTTTGCATTTGATTCTATTTTGTTGGTCTGGGGATTGAAAGGGAAAGGGTGTGTGTCAGCTTTCAGAGTCTGTGGATATGCATCAATGAAGAAAAGTAATATCAAGACCTTCTTCAGAGTCTAATAGAAAATTGATGATTCTTTTAGGTGTATACTTCTTAAAGTATCATTCACTAAAAACTATTAAAGCAGGTGAATCTTTTCCTTAGGTTGGTTTCTACTGCTTTGAACTACCTGCATTTACTGAGATGTTCCAACAGACCTTTATCAGATTTTCCTGGGCTTTCCTGATAGGTTTTTAATTGTTTACATGGATTATATTATCTCCTGTTATTAACGTACCCGTAGCAACCTAGTAGCAAATATTCTTTCTCTCACAGTTTTTTGTTTAATTTGGCAAGTCTTGCTATTTTTTCCTTCCCTGTCTCCAACATAGCAACATGGCTCCATTTAGTATTCCCATTGTTTGTGTCTCAACTGCACTGATGTAATTTGGAACAAGAACTACTGTGGGAATAGTGCATTTGATTGTGGCTCCAGCAGCATTTTACTAAAAACTGACAACTTGTCAATCACTGTGAAAGGTAAAGCAACGCTGCAAGGGATTTTGTGCTCTCTTAATACATTTGGAAGGGTTAAGAGGAGGAAATGTTCTGCTTTTATGTATCCCAGCAAGAAATACCTATCTTAAATAAAGGTCAGATGGAGGCTCAGCTTGCAAAGTGTGGTTTGGGCAATTGCAACTCCATTACTAACAGTACTTCTACGGAGAAGAGAAAACCACGGAGCCTCGTGAATACTGTTGGGTGTGATGGGACATGCCAGCCAGCATTGTCAGCTTTGGAATGGAGAGACAGATGGGGTTTGGTTGCCTCTGGATATGCAGCTGACAGTGCTGCTGCATTCCTGAAGGTGCTTTTCCCTCGCTTACCCTGCTCTTTCCTCACAGTCATATATGAGCCGCCGCCGCCAGCACCCTCCCTGCTCAACATCCTGGTGTACTCCCTGCTGCCCATCGCAGTGCTGTCCATGGCCATCCTGCTGGCCTTCTGGATGTACCGGCACCGGAAGCCTCCCTACGGCCACGTGGACATCATTGAGGTGAGGGAGTAACTCCCCTTTGTTTGGGCCTTGCAAAAGGCACAGAGCCTGCTCAGTGTATCACATCCACTTTTGCTTCACTCTTTTCAGGTGGCCTAAATTTTCTTCTCTGTTTTTGGATGTTGGTGGCACAGTTGGCCTCCATGGAAGTGTCAGACTGATGGGTTTAGGTGGGGTTATCACCATGTCTGAGGTACCTGAGGGAGGGAATTAGATAGGCCTGCTTGGTGGCTGCCCTTCTTCCCAAACTCTCAAACCCATTGCCTGATTTCAGCCAACTTTGTAGAGCATCAGAGATTCTGAGAGATGATAAAGTTCCTGCCAGCTTTGTGGGAGGAGGGAAGATGCTTTCCCTGATGAAGCTCAGGTTTTATGAGCCCTCAGAGAATGGATGCAGGAGGCATTGGGGTGACCTAATTGCAGCCTTCCAGTACCTGAAGGGAGCCCATGAGAAAGATGGAGAGGGACTTTTTACAAGAGCATGTAAAGAGCATTCCCACAGGACAAGTGGGAATGGGTTAAAATTGAAAAAGAACAGGTTTAGATTAGATAGTAGGAAAAAATTCTTCCCTGTGAGGGTGGTGAAGCCCTGGCACAGGTTGCTCAGGGAAGTTGTGACTGCCCCATCCCTGCAGGTGTTCATGTCCAGGTTGGATGGGACTCTGAGCAACCTGGTCTAGTGGGAGGTGTCCCTGTCCATGGTAGGGGGGTTGGAACTGAATAATCTTTAAGGTTCCCTTCCAACCCAAACCATTTTATGATACTGTGAACCTTTCCCATCTAAAGCAGGTAGGACAACCCCATGCATCCTGTGGGGTTAAGTCGTTCTCCTGGACAAATGCAGAGTTTAAACAGATATCTGTATGATGCTGACAGAGCTGTTCACTGCCCATGGCTGGGGTGACGTGGAACATACTAATGCAGTGAAGAGCAGTGGGAGGTTTTAGATGTAGTTTGCTGTCTGGTCACAAAGATTCCCGCTTTTGGCAGGAGGTAGCTTTGAGGACATCCGTGCTTTACAGCCCAAAATAACTTTTGCTTTGAAAACACAGGAGAATTCAGGTTTTGCCCAGAGCATGGCAGGCAGTAGTCTCATGAAGCGACACTTGGAGGTGTAGACTGTTATACATGTTCTATACCAATACCCTACAGAGCAAGCAAGACAGGGAATTTCAGGCTTCTTGCTGCAAACAGTACACCTAAATCATTTGTATTAAATAAAATGTCACTTCTTCACACTTCTTTCCCCACATGCAGTCTCTCCATTCCTCCCCTCCCTTTATTTTACAGTCCAGCTTCAGCTGGTGACAGTGTTTTTTTTCTCCTGTGCAGGACCCTGGCCCGCCACCCCCTTCTCCCTTGGTTGGCCTAAAGCCCCTGCAGCTCTTGGAGATCAAGGCCAGGGGACGCTTTGGCTGCGTGTGGAAGGCTCAGCTGATGAATGATTACGTAGCAGTGAAAATCTTCCCTATTCAGGTGAGAGGGACACTGCATTAGGTTCTTACTTGCCAGAGGCTTCCTCACCAGTGCTGAGATGCTCTAAGTGCCTATGGAGATTATGGGTTTTAAGACCATAACAAAGATGCATTTGGGCTCTTCTGCTGGGGGAAAAAGTTCAAGGACCCTTCCTTCCTACACTTCTCTGTGTGTTATCTCATTACCAAATGCTTCCTGTAGTAGTACTTGTTGCAAGAAGGGCAAAAACAAGCACATTCTGAAATCTACAGGGTATTTTAACTTCCTTGCAAATGCTTGTGTTGTTTAAATCCAGCAAGGCAGGGTGCAGCTGTGGTGTCCAGAGTGTACCCAAAGGGCCAGAGCCCCAGCTTTCTGTGTCCTGCCTGGGTGGGTTGTAAATCTGGATCCAAACCTAGTGAGCAGTTTACAGCCTCCAAAGGCAGAGCCCCAGTGCTGTGAAAGCTAATTGCCCTGCAGCGTTTCTGTCAGCTCCTGTCTTCTGCTCTAGGAAACCTTTGAACACTTCTGGCTTGATTCTCTAGGAATTGCAGATGAAAAGAGTAAAGCAATCAAAAGTCAAGTGAAAGAAAAATGACTAAAACATCTTTGTGCTCCTCTGCTGTCTCTTTCATTACTTTTTTGCCTCGTGTTTGTTGTCATAGCGTTGCCAAAGGAGATCTGCACATCTTCTGTCCAAGCCAGCTGTGACCTACTAGTAAATATTCAATAGAGCCTAGATTAGATTTTGCAATTGCAACAATTACAGCTACAAGGCTGATCTGGGTGCTGTATGCACAGGCTTTATTCTTGCAAGTATCCTTAGGAGATATCTTATTTCTCAGTAAGGTTGAGTTTGGCTTCCTCTCCACTCCCCACACATGTCCTTTAGGAATAGCTGAGGATAATTTTGGAGAGGGGAGACTGAGGACAGCAATTTCCAGTCTTTCTTCTTTAGGGAAAACAGACTCATTTTGAAGGGATACATCACATCCTAACACTGGAGCATGATTTTAAGAGTAGTGCGAGCAGCTCTGACTGAACTGAAGGAGCTGTTTGCTTTAAAGGGAAGCGTGATCTTTGATGGTGCATTTCTCCCTGCTTCAGGATAAGCAATCTTGGCAGAGTGAGAGGGAGATTTTCAACACTCCTGGCATGAAGCATGAAAACCTTTTGCAATTTATCGCAGCAGAGAAAAGGGGGACAAACCTGGAGACAGAGCTCTGGCTGATCACAGCTTTCCACGACAAGGTAATGTGTCATTGCATGTACATTTTGGGAAGGCAGAGGGGGAGCTGGTTGTGATAGAGCAGGATTATAATCCCTGTCATCTATCCAGTCTGTTCCTGGTGGGCCGTGGCTCTGTGGCAGCAAAGTGTTCCTGCTCCCCTGCTTCAAAGGCCCTTCCTTTAGCTTTCAAGGCTTTCCTACACAAACAAGGATTAATAAAGGTGGGACTTGGGAAGAGAGAGAGGCACAGAAGGCCACAGCTCAGGTCTATGGTGGTCAACATCTCTTGATGTGTGTAGATGAGCATTATGTGAGACAGATTTCGCAGACCCAACTTGCCCCTTGCAGATGGGTTCCATGTTTGCTTTTGAGGCTTGGGGCACATCTCCTGTTTCATGGATTGCTTTAGTTACAAAGCATGACTAACACTTAAAACAAACGTGCAAATCTGGGGTTGAGCCAGCAGTGTTATCCCCCTGTTAAATCCAAGGTCTGCTGAGTCAATCATTGCCACAACTAGCTGATACCATGCATCATCTTCTTGCATGGAAGGCTTTCCTCTTGCTTAAGTTAGATGAATTGCTCTGGTTAAAGATGATTTTTTTCCCTTCCTTACCTCCTTCCCCTTCTCTGGCAGATACGTAGACATCAGGAGGTCTGCGCTGTCAAGGGCTGAAAACTCATGGATGCTTCTAATTTTTATTTCTTCTTTATACTTTCACTAGTGATTCTCCCCCCCNNNNCCCCCCCCCCCCCCCCCCCCCCGTTAAATCAAGGCTCAGATTTCTCAAGCACTCTCTAAACCATCCTCTAAACTGATGACTTGGCACATCTGTCAGGTATAGGGGTGTATGACTAAGAACTGACAGTGCCTTGTTCTGCAGGGATCTCTGACGGATTACCTGAAGGGCAACATTATCAGCTGGAATGAGCTCTGCCATGTTGCAGAAACGATGGCCCGTGGCTTGTCCTACCTTCATGAAGATGTCCCCTGGTGCAAAGGTGAAGGACACAAACCTGCCATAGCACACAGGTAAAAAGCCTCTTTTGTTGACACCGTCTTTGAAATGATGCTGTTGAATGGAGGAGGTTGTGCTTTTAGGAAGTAAAAGCCTTTTAACCCAGCAAATCCTGTGCTAAGACAAGATTTTTTTTCAACCACATATAAAATGGTGAAGGGCAAGTAAGTGCATTGTCTGTGGAACAGCACAGTTGGTAGTGGTTGATGGCAAATGTCCGAAGGGTAGAGGCTTCCCTCTTCCATCAACTCTTCCCTTGTGGTGGGAAGGGAATACTGATCGCTGCAGAACTGCTCTTTGAAAGGACTTTGCTTGATAATATCATCACATTGTAATCCATGTATTTCTGTGGCTGTACCAGGAGTTGGAGCCTGTTTTTCCCTCTTTTAGGCTGATAACTCCACTGCGTGTCTTCCCACAGAGGTTTTGATCTGTAAAAAATGTAAAAAAAAAAAGGGTAAAAAGCGAAGAAACTGTGGAAACGCAGAAAATGGCTGCTAGTTATTTTTCCCTGTAGTTTTTTAAAGCCCAAATCGTGCCAGGGTGCTTATGAGAGACACCACAGCAGGTGCCACCCTACCACTGAGACCTCCTGGCACACACTTCAACCCACATGGGTGGCAGCACAGTGGGGACAGCAGGAAAGCAGTGGGTTAAACCATCCTCATGCTTTAGCCCTTCTCTAAAGTCCCA
Source organism: Dicrurus megarhynchus (assembly GCA_013399195.1). NCBI lineage: Eukaryota > Metazoa > Chordata > Aves > Passeriformes > Dicruridae > Dicrurus > Dicrurus megarhynchus. The sequence goes on from VXAD01007415.1 coordinate 1,643,655, forward strand.
CACTGCTTGCCCTAGACTAAAGCATCTCTTCTGAGTGGTTTGCTGGTGGCAGGGCAGGATGGAGGAGATTTCCAGAAGGGATTTACAGGCCATAATCCGTGGCCATACTCCCCCGCCACCCACCGCATTTCATCTAGGAGGGACTTAAATCCCATGTCCAGCTGCAGCAATTTGTATCCGCTCTGGCAGGCCTGGCTTCATGTATGGCAAGATAATCCCTGTTTTTGCAAGGGTATCCCTGCCCCCAAAACACCCCACCTCCCCAATCCTGAAAGTTTTGAAGAGCTGGGGGCTGTTGAAAGAACCTGCAGCTGCCTTTGTGCTGCTGCTGGAGCTGACCCCTGTGTCCCTGACATTTGTCCCTGTAGAATAAAGGCAGTGGTTTGTAGATGAAAATTCCTGAGGGTGGGGAACAGAGGAAGGCTATAGAAAGGCTTTAAAGCAACAGATCGTGCTCATTAGTGTCCCTGTCCATTTAGCAAGTGATAAAAGCTGGAGAATGCAGCATTTGTGTGAATTTAGCACATACCTAGTGGAGGAGGGATTTCAGGACACAAGGGATTTCCCTCGGATTACCCCACTCATTTTAATTTTATTTTTGAAAGAAAACACTAAATGCATTTTAAATCTGGGGAGGGGGGCGTGGGGAGTGTTTTTGAATGGCTTCCCACAGTGCACATGGATGGAGATGCTGGGGTTGCCAGGTGGAACTCCCCAGTCGCTGCTGGGCAGGGGTTCAGCCAACTCCTCTCTGGCCCCTGGCACTACAAGGAGGATTAAGGTTATGGAATCACTTGTTGGTGCAAAAGTGCCCCCACGTGGAAGCTGAAAATAAAATCTCCAGTGTCTCAATCGAATTAACTCACCCGTTACTCATAGTCTGTTTGCTCTATATTCCCTAGTTTGAAGTGCTATATGGAAAAAAACCACATTTCTTCTTTTCATGCCACTTTTCTTTGTCAGAGGCCATTTTAGGATGGTGTAATGCATGTGATGGTTTGGGAATTCTACTTGGCATGGCTTAGATTAATTAGGTCCTTCTCCCTGGCCTGGATGCGTTTGCATTGCAGCTCAGACTTGCCAGTTCAAGGTGGTTTGTGGAAGGAAGGAAGGAAGCAAAGTGTGGAAAAAAATGGGGGAATGTATGGAAATAGGGGGAAAAAATGGAATTGCAAAGGGAAATCCCTGCATTGTGCATCAAGATGTAGGAGTTAACTGTTGCATGCCTGAAGGGCACTGCAGGTGAGTAACAGCAGCACATGCCCGTTCAGTAATGCTGGTTTACATCTTGTTTCACCTTGGAACCACATCGTTCCGGCAGATTGTCTGATAATTTCTGTGTGGTCCTCATCGAGCCACTGCTTTGTAAAAATCTCGTGCACAATCTGTGCCATCCTGAGGGCATAATCCCCTAATGCTGAGTGAGCAAAGGCGTTTATCCATGTCATTAGATGATGGCTGTTTTCTAAGCCTGTGGGGAAACTGCTGTAGCATGGGAGCAGGCAGTCTGTAAGATGACAGGTAGTGGTAAATGCAGTTTTTCTGTGTAATGGAGGGGTACCAGTGTCTGGGAGGCTCTGCAAAGCTGTACTGTGGCCCTAGAGGTGATGGAGGCTGGTTTCTGCTGGGGTTCACTGGCTGCACGATGCCCTCCAACTTCACACCCACTTCCCCCATCTTAATCCTCAAGCCAGAAATGCCCATCATGCTGTGTTTAGCTTAGAAAGGATAAATCCTCTCTTCTGATATTTTAAGCTCAGAATCAGGGGCTGGGTGGCACAGGACGATTTTTGCTTGCAGTGCTTTGAGCTGATGCTCTGGCATCTGAGGCTGCAGAGAGCAGCCCCTTCTCTATGGTCCAGCAGTTTCTCTCTTCACAAAGAATTTTGACAGGTCTCTCTAGTGCAGAACAATCGTATCTGCCCTCATTAATTATTTTGTGCAGGCCTGCAATGTCCTGCAATCAGCAGGGTCACCGAGTGAATTGATGATAGGGAAATTATAATGCTGAGCATACAGGACAATTGCCATCTGCTGTCTAAGGTCTGTAATTTAATTAGATTGCCAAACATTCCTTTTCAGATGAAAATGCAGGAAGCCCAGGGAACAAGGCTTGACTGGTTAGGCATTTTAGTGTGATCTTCCTCCAACCCCCACCCTTCCCAGCCCCTGCAGATTTACCTGAGCTGCCCTGAAATGATCCCGCTGCAGCACAGGCCTGCCACGAATGTCCCCTTCAAGCACAGACCAACCACCTCTACTGCAGATTCTTACACCAGCCTGTCAGCTGCCTGCTCTGACCCTGACAGCGTGTCTGAGTGTGGCCTCACCCCCTTCCCTGCTTGCTTTCCAACCCTCCGAATTCTCCAGGGAAGATCAATCCAGCAATTGCAACAGAAGGCTAATAGATGACTATGGCAAAAGTCTGTTGAAGCATATAGTCAGGGTGGAGAGAGCCTCACCAGAATCTGCTGATTTCCAGAAAGATCCAATTTTGTAGATAGGAGCAAACATCCTTACTAGGATAAAGAGTAATCTACTCCCTTAACCTGCCTTGGTTTTGTTGTTGGGAACGAGAAGGGCCCAGATGTGGGGGTCCAGAGCTGGTACTTGGAGCAAGAAATGGTGCCTTATATACAGCTTGCTCTAATTAAAAGAAACCCTTCAGATCAGATTTTGTTTTATTAATTGCATTAATTTATTTTATTAATTTTATTAATTCACTGTAGAGTTTGGCTGACTCTGTGGCTGGTCAGCTCAGGGCTGCTTGGCTGTGTTTTAGGGACAAGGGCAGTGAGGAGAAGCCAAGTTTGTCAGCACTGGCCAAGCTGGGAAGCTGGGGAAGAAAGGAAGAAAGGAGCTGATTTACTGGGAGCTGCTAAACCTATAGACATACAATGTGCTGCATGCAGTGTGATTTAGACACATGCCATGATAAACCCTTCCCTTACTTCTTGGCTTGTCCATAGGGACTTCAAGAGTAAAAATGTCTTGCTGAAGAACGACTTGACGGCTGTGCTAGCTGATTTTGGACTGGCTGTACGGTTTGAACCTGGAAAACCTCCAGGGGACACTCATGGACAGGTAATCATTACCTTTAACTTTTTAAAAAGTTGGCCTTGCCCTAGCTCCTCTGGAGTAGGGGCTAATTTGTATAGATGCATTTCATTCTCTTTGAGATATCTATTTTTTCCATAAAAACTTGTGCTCAGACATAAATTCTGGGAGCTGCTTTAATCTGTGTGAGTGGGGAGGGTGCTCAAACCCTTCTGATTGCTGAGCAGGTGAGGTCCCCCCAGCCCTGGGGTCAGGTGGTTTCCTCCTTCAGACACAGGACCCATTGACTCTTTATTGTTTCGGTAATAAATATCCATAGAATCATAGAATCACAGAATACCATGTTGGGAAGGACCTCAAGGATCATCTGGCCCAAACTTACTTGATCAAACCGAGGCAAGACAGTCCAGCAGAATCTTAGAAGTGTTTAGTTTTGGAGTCTGCTGCACAGACCACTTCTCTAGGCCCTAACACAAATATTAAAGCTCCTAAATATTAATACTAATACCACAATACAAATATTAATAATCCTAAAATTATTGATTTAATTTTAAGAATTCAGCCAGCCTGGCTGCTTGGGTGACCTCTGGCACAGCTGGCTGTACACTGTGTAAACAATATACTACGATTTTATGAGTTCTTAATTTTCTGCCTTTGTGTTGCAGCAAGCAGCCCCTCATTCTGCTCTCATGCCAGGGCACAGCAAGTCCGTCATCCCATCCTTGTGCCTCCAGGGTTTTCTGAATTCCCATCTCCAGCGCAGCCTCCCTTTTTTACCTTTATCTCAGAAGGAATGAACACTTTTCTGGGTTAGCCTTCCCCAGCTTTCCTGATTTTTGTCACCTTTTTTGTGACTTTTCCAGTATTTTGCACATCTTTTCATATCCTGGCTTCACTCTGTCCCTACTGCCTCAGGTAACAGCAAGAACAGATGAGAATTTCCTTAAAGGAAATTATTAAAGGTGTTTCAATTCCAATGTTAAAAAAGTGCTTTTCCCCTTGCTGTCCTCTCCACTCTCCTACATTATGAGCTGTACAAAACATAACAGTGGAGGCACTATAATGAGGACTGAATTCTCTCAAAACAAGAGGATGTCTTTTCCAAACCATGGCAAGCTAGGGCAGGGCAGACTTTGCAGGGTTCATGCTTTACTGCTCCTGTGGGTGTAGGAGACTTGTTTTACCCAGGGCTGTCAAACCAACACATTTTCCTACCATTCCTACCATTCAGGATACACCAGTTTTTCTCTTTGGTTGTTTTTGGTTTGGTGGGGATATTTTTGTGTTGTATTTTTTTGTTGTTGTTGGTTGGTTGGTTGGGTTTTTGGGGAGGTTGGTGTGTTTTGTTGGTTTTTTTAAATCTATCTGTTTGGTTTTTTTGGGGGGGGGTTTGAGTGAAAGAGGATTGAACTTCAACAGTTAGGATAACCAAGTCAGACTTGACCTCGGGGTATTCTGTGTGTCTCCAAAGACAGCATTTTCTCATGCAGGGTTTGCTGCTGGAGCAGCATGCAGCGGGATGCAGACCTGCAGTGTGCACTGAATGAGTATCACACACGTAGCCTTGCACTTTGGCTTTCTCCTTCATGTAGCTTATCTGGACTCAAGTGATCTTAATGAGAATCAGTGTCAGAAGAAACAGCTCCCCTTTGCTTGTTTTTCGAGCGTGGTGCACCTTTAGCAGCAGTGGCCTCCAGGCTAATGAAACCAGCTGTCACCCACCTCCAACCAGCAGAGGCTGAGGGGCCCAAATGCAATGTAACTTGAGCTGTGTTTTCTCTCTGTAGGTGGGAACAAGGAGGTACATGGCTCCCGAAGTGTTAGAGGGAGCAATCAACTTCCAACGAGACGCCTTCCTGAGAATAGACATGTATGCTATGGGACTGGTGTTGTGGGAGCTAGTCTCCAGATGCAGAGCAGTTGATGGTAAGAATAAAGATCTTCTTTTCCTTAGACATGTATGCAATGGGACTGGTGTTGTGGGAGCTAGTCTCCAGATGCAGAGCAGTTGATGGTAAGAATAAAGATCTTCTTTTCCTTAGGGAGGGCTCCATTTCAGTGTGGTTTAGCAGTCCAGAGAATGGATCTGTCTCTGTTAAAAAAAAAAAAAATAACCAATGGCATATTTTTATCAAAAGCAGCTAACCTGATTTTCATTTGTTTTTTTACATAAGGTGTTACTCTCTGTAGATAATAACCTTAGTAAGTGCTCAAGTCTCAAAGTGCTTTTTACTATGTTGGTTACCCTACAGATTTCTGAGAATTCAGAGGGGGAAGGTGGTCCCTACAGGATGGGCATCCTTTAGTCCTGAGCCTGCTCTCTGCTGCTCTCAGTGGCACTCTGCATTCCTGCCTGTGTCCAGGGCATGCCTTGGGCTCCAGAGAAGAGCCACACAGCCAGCTTGGCTGTCACCTCACTAATGCAGGGCAGTGGGGTAGCCTGAATGGAAAGCACCTTAGTGAAATAGCAGGAGCACGAGGCTGGAAGGATCTTCCTGGGTCAGCAAACCCATTTCCCTGCTATCACAAGTCATTAGTTATTGATCTCTGACTTTTGCTGATTAAGCCCTCTTTCAGCAGTGGGCTAGGTTTGTTGTTTCATTTACAGCTTTGGAGGATCTCACTTTCTCCTGAAGGACCTAAAAATATGAACTTCATTGTGTCTCCTTTCTCCTTTTTTTTTTATCCTAAAATGATGCTGCAAAGTGGGGCATCTTTTCTGTTCAATTAGCACATCTGTCCTTTAGTGACCCTTGCCATGTGCAGGACAGGGAAGCAATCATGTCATTGTAGTAGCTCCAAGGCTGTTTCCTCCAACTTTTTTCTTCTTGTATAGATATGGGTGCTCTGAATATGCAGTTCATAAAACAACAATACCTTTCCTAGACCTGAAATGTTTTTGTTAGCATTACAGTAGGACTGAAGAGCTTGATTATAATTAAAATTCCTCCCGTAAATGTGTGGTAACAGAAGGTCTCTTCTTCAAAAATGTACAGTGTAACCAGGTGAAATCCTGGAGGAGCAGGGAGTTAGGAGCACAGTAGGGTAAAACAGCGGTACACAGACCATTCATGTAGGAATTGCCCTTCTCTGTTGAGGTGCCCCAAATATCCACTTTCATTTTTCCTGTCATGTTTGTGATCTCCTGCCAATTCAGGCAGCTGAGATACCCCAGGTGCCACACACAGCACCACTGAATCAGAGGGAAGGCTTCCTTTGGGATGACAGGGAGTTACACTGAGCCTCATCTGCACTTGTAGTTCAGAAGTGATGTTGTGTAAACATCACATTTAGCTTGGAGATCACCAGTGCAGCTCTTCATAGCCTGGGTTCCTCTTGGAGGAAAAGGAAAGTCATAAGTGACCCTGTTCCATCCATTGGAGCAAGTGTTTCAGTTTGGTTTGGTGATTGTCATTGAGTAGACAAGAATAATGATAAGCTGCTTTAGTGATTTCATTCTTTGGCGTACTTAAATATCGTGTTGTTGGTGTCACAATTCATGACCAGATGAAGTGGTCAGCTCTTTTATTTTAGTCTGGAAAGACCCTCTTGAAATACCTCTGCTCTGGAAAGAGGTCACTTTTTGCTACTAAGAAACCTTAAGTGATGCCGTGGAGCACCCTGAGAAGCCCATCAGTTAAGCTGGGCTGCTCTTCCTGAGAAAGCATCTCTGCATTGCCAAAAGCCAAATGATGTTTCAATAAGCAGAAGTTATTGCTATCATCCAGCATCTGCACTGATACTCATAACAGTTGTCTCATTCCCGTGGCCCTGGGCAGTTCACAGCCATAACTGGTATAGCTAAAGCATTCAGAAATCATTTTACACTTAGGAGCTGGTACTTGGGACAAGTGCGTCTGGCTCCAGCGTGTCAGGGCTGACTCAAACCTATGAACAAGCCAGATCACAAAGCAAGAAGTTATAAGTGTTGTATATGCTTGACCTTGGTAGTTAGTGCTAAAATGAAATTATGCTCATGCTGAAACCTTTCTCTAGGTTATTGTGCGTTGAATTGTTGTGTTAAAATGTGGGGAGGATGGGTTGATTTGCTCTTTCTATTAAAATAAATCATGGACTACCTGGCAAACATCCTCAAGGAAATGGTGAGATCCGGAGGCCCAGCTGAGGGTTCGGATTTGTAACTCAGCGAGGTGGAAAATGCATGGCCAGACAGGCAGCAGGGACAGCAAAGACCATTGTGCAGGAGGAATGTAAATCACATTTGTCTGCAGTGACAGGTGAACGCCAGGCTTTGTTGCAGTGGGTTGAGGTTGCTCCGGAGCCACAGCTCACTCATGCATGGGGAGGCCGTGGCTCTGCAGAGGCCATTTCTACCCTAACCTGATTCTCTGTGTGAACCATAGGTCCGGTGGATGAATACATGCTGCCTTTTGAAGAAGAAATAGGTCAGCACCCATCCCTTGAGGACCTGCAAGAAGTGGTGGTTCACAAGAAGATGCGCCCCGTGTTCAAGGATCACTGGCTAAAACATCCCGTACGTCCCTCCTGGTTAAGAGTGGAAAATATTTTCCTGTGTGATGGGTTATGCATTCTCAGTGTTAGAGTCGGCTCTGGAGAATGAAGGGTTGCTCAACACCTTTGTGCTCCCCTTTCTGTTTATCTCTTGTATTTAGAGACTAAACAAGCTGAATAATCAGCTAGTGCTGAATGTGGAGTGTGTGGTGCTTTAATAGGACTCCTTTAATATGGTGAAAGAATAGAAAATAAAGTCCTTTCATTAAGAAAAAGAAAATGATCCATACTATTGGAGACACACTCCTCACAAGCCAGATACCATGCAAGACTTGGAGCAGTTTATGGAGGAAAAATTAATTAGATGTGAAAGCAAGCAGACAATGAAGCAAAATGCAGCATGGGTTTCCCAGAGGTAGATCATTTCAGGCTCACATTTTTAATAAAAGAGCTGATTTTTCTTAGATTGGGACGATGAGACATGATGACATCTCACTGGGCTTCAGTAAGAAGTCAAATGCCTCTATTTTGACCAAACTGCTACAGATTTGGTTAGACTCAGGTGTACTAACTCATTTCCCATAAGTTAGGGAGAGCTGTAGAAAAAAATGAGTGTTCCACTCCAAATGAGGGTTCAAATAAGAGCTGCGGTCTTCAGGCACTGATTAATTCAGTTATTTTGGGGATATGGAGACAAGTGATTGCAAACAAAGCAAATGGTTTCGTAGTAACTGGTACAGTGCTGCCAGGTCTCACAATTTTATCATGGGAATCATAATACTTGTTGTCTTTTAAAGCTCTACCTGCTGAAACTCGGGATTTATTTTGATATTAAAAAAAGCACTTTTGGGGCTGGATGTGACCAAGTCTTAGAAAGCAGATGCTTAAAAAAACCATGAAAACACATATTTAAAGTAATTTTTAAAGCTTATCTGATGGTAATTGGCATACTGTGGAAAAAATACTTGTAGGGGTCTTTCAGAGCATTGGCTGGGTTGAAAGGACCTCCCCACCCTCTGCTAAGGTGGTGTCCATGATGTCTTAAAGATCTAGAAATAAAACAACGCATTTTCGAGACAATATTAGTACAGGAGGTAATATAAAAACTGGTCTTTAATTGGAGGCCTCCAGGGGCAGATATGGAAAAATGCCCACCCCACATAGGGTGAATACAGTTTTATAAGTTTAGCAAATTAGCATAACTCACAAGAATCCCCAATTATAAACACAGCCGATGAGGTAATTCCCCCTCTTAGTTCAACCTCTTCTGGAGCCCCCCATTGGTACCAGCATGCTTTGTTCATGAGAAAGTGTCTTGGGAGGATAGTTCATCCGTGGTTCCCAGGAAAAAGCAAGATAGGACAGAAGCCCTTGGAATGTGTTTTGTCTTTCTGCCTATCAGGGTGGGAAAAGTCCTGGAGCTAGCTAGGAACTATATAACAATAAAACAACAGTCTACAGAGCTACAAATATATCTGAAGGAAATATAAAAGCAAAAATCATTTTGGCATCACCCAGAGCAGGCGACGTTGCTGAAGGTGTTTTCTCCCCGTTGCTGTCCGCAGGGCCTGGCGCAGCTCTGCGTGACCATCGAAGAGTGCTGGGACCACGACGCGGAGGCGCGGCTCTCGGCGGGCTGCGTCGAGGAGCGCATCGCGCAGATCCGCAAATCCGTCAACGGCACTACCTCGGACTGCCTCGTCTCCATCGTGACATCCGTCACCAACGTGGACTTGCCACCCAAAGAGTCTAGTATCTGAGTCCTGGGGCCTGGTTCACTTTTGTCTTTCCAGACTCAGCGGATTTAAAAAACAAACAAACAAAGAAACAAACAAAAAAACGACAAGAAAAAAAAGTTTTAAAAAAAACCATACAAAAAAAAACAAAATCACAAAAATTCAACAAACCCATGAATGCAGCTGCTATTTTATCTTGACTTTTTATTATTATTGTTATTATTATTATTATTATTTTTTTGGATTGGATCAATTTTACCAGCACATTGCTCTACTGTATTAAAAAAAATGGACATTTCAGCAAGCATTCAGGTGCCGACTAATGAATGCAGAAAAGGTGCAGGTACCTCAGAACCTCAACAAACTCACTTCAGTTGTTTTTATTTCATTCAGTTTTCTGGGTTTCTCTTTATCAGTCTGTCGTCTGAGCGGAGCATCTGTGACGTAAGCTTCTGTGACATACAGGAAAACCACCTACCACCTTTGAAAACGCAATGCTGCAAACTGTGGAGGAAACTTAAGACTGTTATATAAAGAATACACCTTCCTCAAAAGCATTTTTTCCCCATTTTGGTTTTGGGTTCAGTTTCTTTTGTATTTTTTTTTTTTTATTTTTTTGGAAGTGAGCTTCAGAAAAAAACAGCAGATGTGTCTTTTACGGATCTAACGGGTGTCATTGTAACATGGAAAAAAAAAGTAACTGGGCAGAGAATGTTAATTCTTGATGGTAGAATTGAAGGGGGGAGCGTAGAATAGGGGTGGGGAGAGTGACGTTGGACTTGGCAGCATTTGGGGAAACATCATTTGCTATGGAGCTACTTCTCAGGTAACCATTAGAGGAGGGGAAGGACATTTCTGGACAGAGTATTTACGGCTGCAGAGTATGGAGAAAGCGGAGTTAAAGAGGCAGTGGTTGGAAGAAAGGAACTTGTTTCTTCCTCCAGAGTCTGGGTTTAGGTGGTAAAAGAACAAAGCAGGACTATAACTTTTAGTTTTCAATTCCAGGTAGTATTAGGAAGAATGCTTTTAAGCCATGTCATCAGGACAGGTGGGGAAGTGTGATTTCAGAAGCACTTTGGTAAAATACTGGAAGATGGGAAAATTTGTGCATCTCGTTTCAAGTGTGAGTCAGATGAGGAAATTTGGCCTTGGGTTGATTATCCGTCAGCCCAAACTAACGGTGCAGATGGTGGAAAGAGGAAAAGGGTGAAAACTGGGTATATGATTTTTTTTTTCTTCATTAATTTTGTTTTGGGAGAGTGAAAATACCTGAGTGGTGGCAGCTGGCTCCTGTAGCATCTGAGAAGCCTGAGAGCTGCCTGGCTGCAGGGAGCTGAGGCAGCTCAGCAGCAGCAGTGATTCCTACAGCGCCTCTCCCACTGGTTTCTTTGACGCTGCTTTCTCCTTACTCTGTGATGAAACTCTTTTGTCTTAAAATGGTGCATATTCTAAAATACCGTTACTCTTATTATGCCATAAACTCGCTCTAGTCAGTGAATGTTCCTAATGCTGCTGATTCAACATTGAAATATTTTTTTAATTTGCAAAACATGCAATGTTTAAAAAAAAAAATTAAAAAAAAAAAAAGGAAACACAAAACATACACACACACGTTACGTGGCTTCCGAGGTTTAAACTGAAAAAAAATTAAAAACTTCATGACCACAGACCACCTCAAACCAGAAATACCTCAGAATTTTCTACTTGTATGAGTTTTATTATATATTTTGTTAGTTGTGTTGTCTTGTAGTAAGTATATTTTAATGTAAGTTGGCTTTTATGACAAGGGAGTTTTAAAAAAAGAAAAAAAAGAAAAAAAGTTCCAAAATCTTTTAGGAAGTGCTACCATTTTTTTGTTGTTTTGTTTAATAAAGCACCATTGTAAATAACTGTATACAGTTGTAGAATAACTGCCTATATAAGGTACCTGGGCATTATTCACTCTTATTTGTGAAGGCTGTTTCCATTCTGTGTTATATTTTTTTCTGGTCTGTTTTAGTGAAAGGACAGTACATATTTTTCTTTTTTTTTTTTTTTTTTTTT